>JAOTIZ010000005.1:6596192-6620699 GCA_027123425.1 Erythroxylum panamense
TCTTGAAAGAAACGGTTAATCAGTTGAGTTCTGTAACTAACCCGAACTGACTCTTGCGTCTGCTTTCTTTTCTTCTTTCGCGTCTGTTTTATTATTCACGTATCCGTCTGCTTTATTTTGCGTCTGCGACTGCTTTGCGTCTGCGTCTGCTTTACTTTGCGTCTGCGACTACTTTGCTTCTGCGCCTGCTTTGCGTCTGCGTCTACTTTGCTTCGTCTGCTTTTGTTTTTCTTCGTCTGTTTTGCTGCGTCTGTTTTTCTAACTACTTTACTTTTGTCTCTTTTTGTTATACATCAAAATCATATTTAAGTAACGTCATTCTAACTTAACAATCTCCCCCTTTTTGATGATAACAAATTGTACAAGTAAAAAGAAAAAAAATTGTGTAAGAATAGATCTACCATAATGAGAAGAAGTTGCATCCAAACCCAGAGATAGGTAAACATAAATTTTCTATATTAGGATCAAACCTAAAAGTAAAATTCATAAATCGAGGGTTTTAATATAAATATAGTTAATCAACCAAGGACTAGTTGTTAAAAGTCTTAAGAAAGATATTCATATAAGATGGGAATTTTTACAGTCTAATAATCAGTAATTGAATTGCATAATAAAGAGTTAATAATTAAGAAATCTTAGGGGATTCATTACCTAGGTACTAGTTATTTGATATTAATTAATCTTAGTGTCATCTACATTCTTGTTTATTGGATTTTTACTATAGCTTAGTTTTAATTAAACTACCATCCTATTTTGTGAGTTAGATAATAGAAAAGAGGTTATTACTATTACCTGTAGTCCTTGTAGGATCGACTTGGTATTCATTGACACTATACTATAGTTCAATAGGTGCACTTTCCTGTTAGATGTATAGGGTAGAGATCAGCTATATCATACATCAAAATTTTAAACATTAATCTATATTAGTTGACTACTAACTCATATAGGGTGATTAATCACCCCAAAAATATAATTTTAACAACTTCAAATATTCAAAACTAATTTGTTTAATGAAATTATGATCTAAACACTCCCCAAAATATTCCTTAAAGAGTGCTTGAAATATCAAGAGATTTATCATAAAAGGTTAAAAAGTTTTTATGTTAAAACATATTGCTTCAATGAAGTGAAATGAAACATTTATGCATAGTGAGCCATTTAGATAATCAAATCAACCAAGGTAAGCTTACAAGTAGCAATAAATAATATAAAATAATCTTGATATATCTTAATCTTTTTCTATGTTTGACTTGATCTTGATATTGAAAGTTGCAAACTTTGTCTTTTCTTTTATAAACCATCTTTATGACAATATCTTGTTCTCATATTCCTTCTCATCAAAATAGTAAACTCATTAGTAATACTTATGTTTTGTTATCATTAAAACATCGATTTAAACTTCCCTTTGTTCAACAATAACTTCATTAAATATCTACAATTAAGAATCGACATTTCTTACAAGGTTTGATGTATCAATTGAGTTCAAAATATCATCCCCTGAGCCAAATAAAGCAAAAAGTTTATAATAGACTCAAGTCTCCTATTTAGCCAACGGTCACATACAATTAAATAACTATAAGTTGCTTAATTCTTTCTTCTTTCATTTAAATAACTTTTTTTATTTCACTAAAAGAGTTGCTCAGAAGATTACCTCTATAATATTCAATTGAAGGAGCTTTAAACCTTAAATCATAAGATATAATAACATCTACCACAGGTTGGTAATAGTAAGATTAGGTAGCATCGAATTACACACCTACGTTATGCGACCATATAGCAATTATTATTTTCTCATTAGGAGGTACTTCTTTATATTATAATTCACTTCAAATAGAAGGTTGAGTTTCAGGATTTGTTTGTGGAGTAAACAATTTAGGCACTTATCCTTTTCTTTTCCTAATATCAACTGAAATAATCCCTTATTCTTGTGTAGGAATACTAGCTTCAGGATTGTCAATATTATCCTTATAAATGAACTTCCACTAATTATTTTTTTCTTTGTTTCTTTCTCATTCTTATAATCTTTAAGAGAAGTTTTTATCTATTATTTTATATCATGACTAACTTACATGTAAGATTTCACATCACCTTTGGTCTTAGCTAAATAATTCTTTTGTTTACTTGATGATTCCCTAACCGTTCAAATATCTGTTATAATACAAACGTATAGTATATTTTTTATACTAGGAAATCAATCTTGCATGAGCCAAAGCTTGCTTTTTGAATCTTCTTGAACATATTGAATTTCTAAGGGTAATTAAACTTTCATCCATTCTCTATAAAAAAGAAAACAATAACTTCATATTAAAACTAAGCTTCTTTGTGCATAACCTTGCACCAAACACAATGAACAAGTCATATGAAAATTTGAAAGAATATAGTTTTGCAAAAATTTTGGTTCAATTGTAGTTGTTTCTAGCACAATCGAAACCAAGAAAAATTAAACGTAAACTAAACAAATCAACACCTGAGATTTGGTAACGTAGTTTGACACACTTTGCCTACACCTACAGGGTCCTTACCCAACTTAATCACTTTCACTAAAGAACAACAATATTTTTACTCAAGACATTACAGAGCCGACTCACCCTACCATTAATAATATCCCTCGTCCTCATACCCTATGAAAGAATTTCAATCCCAATAATATGATCTACTCGTGCTAACCTTAACAGAGGATTTTCTTAACAATGTTTAATAATAATAAAGTGAAATAAACAACTCAAGTGATTAAATAATAACCAATATAAACAAATACACTTAAGAAAAGAAAGACAACTTCCCTAATAATTTCAGCTCCTTTAATGAAAGATCGAAAAATTGTCCACCAATAAATTTGTTGTATATATTAATACCATAACATCACACCCATAGTAGCATAAAAATCAACAATAAACATACATGTTTCTTCACCAAAATGTTGCAAATAATGGAGCTACAAAATTCACGATGCCTACTAGAATTTTTCACCCATAACCAGCACTATTGACAACCACCAGAAGCGTACACAATCAACCAATAAACATCACATTATCAAACAAGAATAGCAGCTGCAAATATTACAAGGACTTCTGGAATTTTCTCACACCACAACTTACTATTGACAATAACTAAGGTAACACTCCATGAACAATAAGACATTCAACAAGAGTTCACACATACATCAGAAAATTCAGATGCTGCACAACCCAGTGTTGTTGTTCAAGAGATGGAGAATACATCTTCTCTTCCTTCTTTCTTTCCTTTAATTTTCGTGCTTCCTCTTGTTAAAAACGACAGTCTCCTTCCTTCTTTCATTTAATGAATTCAAAAGACCATAATGCCCTCACATAAATGCCTTATATCTTAAAACCTTTAGTCTTCTTCCAATTTTGCCCTTATGCATTTCTAACACTTTAATCTCTAACACTTTAATTTAATTTAATCCAATAAACTTATGCCATATGATCTTACTCAATTTAACATGTTAATTACTCACATTAACATGCTAATTAAGTCCTCATAATCATAAAATAAAACAAAGTCCTAAATAACAATAAATCATGTTTTGCTTAGGATATTTTTCAAATCATCAAATTGAAGGAATTCGCTAAAACTTCCTTCCAGAGAAATGTTCCTTATTGTCTCAATTTCATAACGTCACCAAAATCATTTAATTTGGTTCACTACTCCAAAAGTTATACCCCAAACATTTCGGACTATCATTATGCTAAAATATTTTCCAGTGATTTACTTCCATCCAAAAATTGACATTCTTAAAGACTAAATTGGAACTCGAGTCCTTCATAACATTTGTAGCCCTATTTCTCTAGTTTAATCCAAATTAAGAATCACCTCATTTGGATAACTAGAGCAAAGGTTATAGCCAAAATATTTTCAGCTCTTACTAATCTAAGACTGAACACTAAACCCGAATTCAATTCAGAAATTGAAAGTCTTAGGAGCTAAATTAAAATTCAATTTCTTAATATGACATGTAGTCCCATATTTCTATTTTATTTTTCAACAAGAATCAGTTCGATTGGATCTCCACAGATCAAGAATTTACCAAAATACTGACCCATGTTCAGGAAATTTTCCAACTCAAACTCTTTAATCAATCCTCTCACTTTGATTCAATCAATATTTTTCAAATTATTCTTAAAAATTCCCAATTTTCCATAAAGAGGTAGAGGGATGTCTTAGGAATCCAACGCTTTGAAAATCAAGTCAATCGGATGTCAGACGGAAAAGATATATACAAAAGAATGAAGAGGGTCGGATGGGGTCGAGTCGGGCCTGGCCTGGTCGGGCGGGTCGCCCTAGCGTCAGGTCGCGAGGCGACGAGATCACCCTCGCGAGATGCGGCTATCAACGTTGTTCTCACGATCGCGAGATGCGCCAAAAATCGCTGCGCTCGCGGTCGCGCGCGGGAATTAAGACCTTTGTATATGACTCATTAGGTTTTTAAATATGTTGGTAATTGATATAAATTATAACCCTAAATTATAGTTAGGATTAGATAAATTAAAGGAATTTAATTTATCTTTAATTTTATTAAACAATTTATATCTATAAATCGAGATTGGCGTCTAATAACATATCATAACTACCTAAATATTTAGAAATGTTAAAGTAGTTTTGAGTAACCATTTCATACATAATTTTTTGTATAATTAACAATCCTTTCTTTATACAATGTTTTGAATAAACATAGAGTGTGGGATTAATGGTATTTGACAATCAATAGATTGCATTAACTATTAGTTAATAGCGAATTAATATAACTAATTTGACCAGCGGATAACATCAATTGTTTATTTAAAGATATTTAGTAAAACTAACCATTTAGTATTAACTGTTTATATATAAAATGACTTATGAGGGCATAACTTAAAAAAATATTTATAAGGACATGAGTATTATATCTTAGTATTTCTTTGAATATTCTCATAAGAATTTATATAGAGTAAAAGAAGTCAACACAATCATTTAAAACAAGTTTATTATCATCTAAGAATGACGTCTAACTGTCATTAAACTAAAAGCAATATTATCACGAATAGTTGTAATCTACCGAGTTTTCGGTTCTTCAATGTTTTCTTATAAAGAGTTAATTTCAACATCTTCAAATACATCTAGAGATATAAATTCAGGATCTTGATTGATGAAGTTAAAAGTTGGGTCACAAATTGTGCTTCTTCTATTATAGTTATGCAATGTAAAAACTGCACAAATTTTTCTATTTTGATCCATCAATGAATACTTATTTAATCCCAATTTTATGTTTACGTTTCAATTTGCTTCAGTCAATTAGTCAAAATTAAATAAATTAGAACTTATTTGTCTATGTTTAAAATTAAAAAATAATTATTTAAATTAATGTTAGAAACTAAACTGAAAAATGTAGTAGTTAACGAGCATAAAATTATTTTTAATTATATGAACATGTAATCCCTTAATAAAAATTGTCTTATCTTATAACTAACACTAAAAAAAGATTTTTAATAATTTTATCTATTAAAATTAACATTAAAATAATTTTTTTAGACATAATAACTATTTGTAGAAACATTTTATGTTTAAAAATATTTAAATATGAAATACATTTTTAATTTAATGATTTAATTCTTCTTAATTACAAAATTTAATCCAAGTATTAATAGGTTAGTATAAAATAATTTCGTTGCGGTTTTTGTATTATATAATACCAAATCCAATGATACTTATTTTATTTAATTAAAAATGAAATGATTTTTAAAAAATAATGATATTGATATGAAGCACAAAATTTTATTAAAGAAAAAATTCCAACTTGGTTTAATTTTTGAATAAACTAGAGATTTTTTTTTTACTTCGAGTAAATTGAAGTGCTTATCTATCTCTATCTCTATCTCTTTCTATTTTTATCTCAATCTCTATCTGTAATAACTTTTAGACACATGGCTCGTTTGGTAAATAACTGATAAGCTGTTTTTTAGTTGATTGAACCAAATTAGCTATTTAACCATATTAAAAAACTAAAAACTTGTTTATTTATGTGCTGGTTAGATTTGCTGATTCAACCTAACTGACTGATATTTTAAAAGCTCATCTACAGGAGTGTTTGGACCCTTCAATTGATTTAACTGTTTGCCTAATGACACAGGGGGCATCTCTTTCTTTAGGAATGGTGAGAAAGTAATTGCTTGTCTTCTGTCCCACTCCTGCATAATATACCCATCTGAATCTCTACATTTATTTTGTTGTAATGTAAACATGGACCCACTAATACCATTACCCTATCACGTGTCTCTTTCCTTGTTCAGAGAATAGTTCCCTCCTTGCCCTAGTTAGCAGTTTTGTACCAACACTATAATATTCATACCTTTATAATTTTTTTAAATACCAACACTATAATATTCATACCTTTATAATTTTTTTAAAATCATGTCCTCACAAATCATTTTATACATCGACAGTTAATACTAAATAACTACTGTTTTCAAACATCTTTAATAAATAGTTGATGTTATTTACTGATCAAGTCAGCTGATATAATTAGCTAATCGTTGATAGAATCAGTTAACAACTAATGCAATACGTTGTTTACCAAATAAGGCCACAATCATTTTTCGTTCCTTAATTTCTCAGCTGCTGGAGTAAAACACTTCTCATAGGAGTGTTTTTAAAAACAGCTTGACTTCAATCCACTAACTCAATCAGCTCATTACTAAACATGATTATCAACGATTTAACA
The DNA here is from genome assembly GCA_027123425.1 of Erythroxylum panamense. Lineage (NCBI taxonomy): Eukaryota > Viridiplantae > Streptophyta > Magnoliopsida > Malpighiales > Erythroxylaceae > Erythroxylum > Erythroxylum panamense. Next base: position 6,602,911 of record JAOTIZ010000005.1, read on the forward strand.
TGATCAAACAAAATACCTCTTGATCTGTAAAAAAATAGTTGATCAAGGCCAATGTATACTTTATTTAAGTTTAATCATATTAGTTCTTCATCATTAGCTATTGATTCAATTAATGACATTTGTAAACTATTTATAAAGAGCTATTCTAATTTGGCGAAGGATTTCTCGAATTGAGATTAATCGAGAACAATGGTATATTCTCCCTAGTTATTTTATGATGATAAATCATATATTGATCATTTAATTATCTTCATATAGTTCACGGTATATCTAATAATTACTAACTTAACTACCCATAATTAAAATAAGTCATAAGTAGTATAAAAATATAGTAATCTCTATATAACTTTAAAAATCTTAAATTAATGAATCACTTATACAATCATTACAATGTAATTTTTGTAGAAATACAATTAATGTTCTAAATGAATTTTTAATATGAGATCAATTTAGTGAATTTATTCTTAAACATGTACTCACATATTTGTTTAAGTATTTTCACACATTAGTTTATGAGATCAACTATTTTCTTTATAGGAAAAAAATATAATATATTTTAGACTTTCTATATTCTATTAATATCTAATTTTAATAGAATAATAACTAGAAACAATTTAAAGATAATAAATAAATAAATATGAAATTATTTACTACGTATATTTATCAATTAACTTTAAATATGTGTAATATGCTTTTGAATTATTTAATCAATAAATTAAAACCTGCATAAACCACACACCACACCCCATTGGCACTCTCACACCACAGTTCTTCACATTTTTATTCACAATCTCATCGTTTCTCCGTGGTCAGGGACCTAGCTATGTAGGGGTCAATGGCGCACTGAGCCCCTCAATATATTTAAAAAATTAAATATATATTATTTTTAATATATAGATATATATATATATATATATATAAGTATAGAGTTATTTGAAATTTATTGGTGCACTAAACCCTTAGACCCTCCTATCTTAAATTCTTGACTCAGTCATTGTCCATAGCCAAACTGAGTTTCTGCGACCAAACCCACAAGGAAGAAGATTACAATGCCTGCTGTGAGTTGAAACTGACAACACGTAGCATGAGCGCGAACTGCCGCATATTCGCAGCTAAAGGAATTATAAAATAAATTCTTGTAAATTAAGAAAGATTGGTGGATTAAATATGAACCGTAGACTAAATCTTAGTATGCCTGATACCAATATTTTTTTTTGTTACTACCAGATATATTAGCAACTGCGGAACAGTTGATTGGAATGAAAGGGTTAAAGGGTGTCTTCACCGGAGCATTGTTTTCGCACTCAGCGACCAGGATTCGTTAAGGGCCCGACATTGTCTGCTAAATCCAACTTCATGTAAAGCTTCAAACTTTACCACAGTAATAGGAAAGCTTGCCCTTTTATAGGGTTGCCCAAATAAAGAAGTTATTTACTGCAGTGGTATTTGGTGAATGAGAAAGTATTCCGTTTTATTTTTTTCCAATTTATAATTCAGAAGGAGAGAACTGACCGTTGGGAGTTGGGAGTTGACAGCAGTAAAATCGGAATTAGCTGCATCTACCTCGGAAAAAGAAGAGATTAAAGTACAAGCAGGGACCCACTTATCCAAGCAACTTCCACCCATTGAATTGGTATAGAAAGTTGGAACCGTGAGAAAAGCAACCCAAACTCAAAGCTGTCCCGTCTCTTAATGGCTTCAACTTCTCTACTACCGAAAACCATCAGTCCATTTCTCAGCACCCCACGTTCGGTTCCTATCCATTTCACCAAACCATCACTCTTCAACACCTCGGACCATCTTCCATGCACCAGGAAGCCATGCATTCACACCTATGCAAAGAAGAAGAACCAATGGTTGGACCCTTTTGATGATGGTGAGGACCCAGACATGGAATATGGATCGCTCTTTGTGGATGGAAAGCAGGAGGAAGATCCAAGGCCACCTGATAACCCCGACAATCCATATGGGTTCTTGAAGTTCCCAATGGGCTACAATGTAGAGATCGCTTCTTTGGCCTCCAAAATTAGAGGCGATGTCAGGAGGTGCTGTTGCATAATTTCTGGTGGAGTTTATGAAAACTTGCTGTTCTTTCCTATCATTCAGCTGATCAAAGACAGGTAAAGTTTGTCTGGAACTTGGTGAATCTTCAATATTTTTGTTTTGGAATTTTGTGTATTAGGATGTTTCTTGTGCTGTTCTCTTTTATTAAGGTATCCTGGTGTTCAAGTGGATATGGTGGCAGGAGAAAGGGGTAAGCAAACTTATGAGCTGAACAAGAATGTGAGGTGGGCTAATGTTTATGATCCTGATGATGAATGGCCCGAACCAGCAGACTATACTGACATGGTCGGATTACTTAAGGTTAGTGCGTGTGCTCTACTATTGTCTTCGGTACTATAATCTATTTCTCTGTTATTTGGTACAAATGTGTACACATTGCAGGCATTTAAGATGCTCTATATTTGAAGAACATGACTACTCCACTAGAAAATTATATGCTAGCTGTTACTTTCAGTTGCACTGATTCTTCAGATTATGCACATCATTTTTCTTAAATCATGAGCCGCTCTTTCAGGTGATTCCTCTCTTTATGTTTAATTTTTACGAATCCATATTATCAACCTGGGCTACGTTGTAATTGGTTCTGCCATGTGCTTGCAGAATAGGTACTATGATTTGATCTTGTCCACGAAATTGGCAGGGCTTGGCCATGCGGCATTCATGTTTATGACATCAGCTCGGGATAGAGTTAGCTATATTTATCCCAACGTAAATGCAGCTGGAGCAGGATTACTTCTATCAGAAACATTTACACCAGATGGCCTGAATTTGTCAGAAGGTGGTTATAACATGTAAGTTGATACAGAACACTGGCACATTTGCATTCTTAAAAGAAACAGTGCATGAGATACTACTTGCCTGAAACTGTCTTTTACACCAAGAGACTTTCTACAATTCAAAGTTCTTAATTGTAATCTTTTCGCGGACTCCTGTCTCCTACTTAGCTTAGCTGTCCGGAGGGTTTTCTTGTTTACTTTCTGCTTGTTGAAAAAGTGTGGTTTCTGAGGTTCACTTGAAAGGGACAGAGTACGATTTTCTTAAAGAAATTGGATTCCTTTGTTTTAGGTACCATCAGATGGCTGAGTGGTTAGGAAGGCCATTTCGCAATGTTCCAAGGCAGCCAGTGCCTCCCTTAAAAGTTTCGATTTCAAGAAGGTTGAAAGCTGTTGTAGAAGCAAAGTATAGGACAGCTGGTGCAGAGAAGGGGAAGTATATAGTTTTTCATGGGATAGAATCAGATTCAAAAGCTTCCATGCAGTCTAGAGGAGATACTGATAGCTTGCTGCCACTTGAAAAATGGGCATATATATTCGATGCTGTAAGGTATGGATCTTTGGCAGGTATATTTGTAATGACTTGATTCTTCTGCAATTCTGATATCCTTAATAGTTGTGAAACAACCTTTCCTACTGAACCGTTTTTTCTGTTAATTTGTCAATAAAATTGGAATCTTCAGACATAAAATTGCTAATATGTTGAAAGCAGGGGATTTAAGCCTGTCTTTGTGATTCCTCACGAGAAAGAAAGGGAGAATGTGGAGGAAATTGTTGCAGATGGCATTAGCATTGTCTTCATCACTACTCCCGGACAGGTGTTTTGCTTCATTCTATTCACTTTCTGGCTTTTCTTTTCTACTAGTACCAAAAAAAACTATAGAAAAGTGAATGAAGAAGATGATTTATTATTTTTATGGAAATAACTGTACTTGAAGGATATATGTGATGAAGCAGTACACACACCCTAGTTATACTCTGTGAAAAACAACGTACTGTAGAGAAAGAGTTATTACAAGAGAACGGCATGAATCATCTTTGATCTGCTTGTTTCAGCTTGCTGCTCTTATTAATGACTCGGCTGGGGTAATATCTACAAACACAGCAGCTATCCAACTTTCAATTGCTCGAGAGAAACCTTGGTAACTTTTTTGCTAATTAACACCTCTTTCACTAGCTCATTCTATATTTTATGCCCTTTCTTTTTCTTCTTTAGGGTCATTTACATTCCTTGTCTGCTCTTGAAATTACGTTTTTATATCATAGTTCTTCAGTTCTGTGGAATACAATATCAGAGTGACGCATGCAATTTCTGTTCGTCCAACTCTAATTAGTGTTATGCTGCCACTTTTGCAGCATTGCCCTGTTCAGCACTGAAGAGAAAGGCAAGCTTTTTATTCCTAATGCAGATGAGAAAAACTGCACTATTGTCTCGTCTCAGACTGGGAAGCTGAAAGATATTGATGTGGGAGCTGTGGAGAATGCTATGCAAATTTTTGTCATGTCCCTTGCCCTGGTCTAGAAGATAAAGAGGATCACTTTCTGAAATTATGGTTTTAGTTTCATTCCTTCTGAACCCCCTCATCAACTTTGACTTCAATACTAAAAGTCCACGTACCAGAGGTCCATATCATTTGTATAGGTGCCAGTTTGTGAACTAGAACTTGAAAATATGCAGAATGAATGAGGAAAATGAGTAATTCAAGATATCACTAAATATATTGGCTTTAGCAGCCTCAATTGCTTCAGAAGGCGGAGTATTTTGAGCTGGTAAGGACCTCAGCATACAGTATTTACGTTAAGTTGTCAAATCCTGGCTTCCATGGATGAACTCTCGTACATATGCCATCCGTTTCTAGAAGCAAGTCCATTTTCACATATATACTGAACTTACTCAAGCTAATTATACAACCTCCAACAATCATACTTTAAGTACAGCACAATGAACATGGCTGCACACGCTATAGCCTTACAGACACAACATAAAAGAGGCATTTCGTGCAATAATCTACGATAGAAAGTATAGATAATCTATTGAATGGCCCATGAAGCTTCAGCATTTTAGAGTTATTAATATGCGAATATCAAGGAACTGGCGTTACCAGTAATCTCAAAATTGGGGGAAAAAAGTTTAACGCAGTACAAGGGAAAGGTGTCCAAAACTAAGCTGCCATTTAACTAGAACTAAAAGACTAGTAAAGGACCTTTCCATTGTCCGTTAGTGATTTGTAACATGTCAGTTCAATAGAGAGGCTTTGCGCGTGTGGCCAAATCCTCCTTTGATTCCAAATGTATCATGAATACATAGCCCAGAGGCCACAAGAGAATGTATTGGATAGGCACCCAAGAAAGGCATGCAAAAAGACTCAAAATGCTTCCAACATACTGAGGATCTTTTATAACTCCAAAAGGAAATTCTGTGACCCAGGGAATGCTCTTCCCAAAACGTACACCATAGTAAGTACCTGATTCACCAAGCAATTGATATACCCTGCAAAATGAAACTTTTAGCACAAACTGCCAAATACAGAGATGGATGCAAAACCTTCACACAATATGCTAATGACTTTATCAAAGCAACAGTTCAAAGCTAAAATAGAAAGGTCTCTCAGGTCGGTTTGCAGGTTGGGAAATGGTTTAAGCAAGTCCACTTTTCACTAAGCTCCTAAGCTGGAAGGTAATTATTATCGGAATGCAAGTTAATGATCGTCCAATAATAGTTGAATGGGCTATGCTTAATGGTAGGTCAAGTTAATCAACAGAAAAGTAGCATGTGATACATCTTTGCCTCTATAAATAGATGGACGTGTGAGAACACAATCTAAAACAGACTACACATCTGAGTGCGCACTAGTTGAAATGGTTTAGCCAGACTAGGAAGTAGGCCTCCAGTGGATTGAACGACTCAAAATGGAGGAACCGGGTCTTGAAAAAGAAATTCAGCATCACCTTATCGTACAACTGTTTAGCTCAAAATACAAGGCAACTTAGAAAAGAATCTATGAGGTCAGCCATAACTAATTAAGAATTCAAGCTTAGTTGAGATGAGGGAAAACCCTGTGGAAGAATCAAAGTGCAAAAATTAAAAGCAAAATCTGTCATTAAGAATTCGTAGCTTATATACATTAGCAAGCTAGGTTAGAGCAACAACCATTACTGCTTTATGAGTAAGAACACTAAACATGAGAGGAAGATCTCTACAGCTTCTGGAGTGGATTGGGAAATCACGAATACAAAATCGATTTAACTCTACGATTGTTGAATCTTGCAGATGTAACCTGAGTCCCATCATTCGAATATGCAGGCTTTTCTGACTTACATATTAACAGAGGGGGCAGTGGAATTATCATCATCACACCTAGTCCGACTAGGATTTTCAAGAACACATATACACATAAAGCACTACAGATTAAGACGTTAACCAAACACAACGAAAAGGAGTGATTTTTTTATTTTTTTATAGTGTCCACCGTTAACTATGTGGAATTTCAAATCAAAGACAAATATCACTGCAAAACTATGGAAAAGGGTCCCCATTCCAAAATACAATCCACCCAAAATCAATGTCAAACAAAATCCAACATGAACACTAGTAACCATTTGACACAATCATCACTGACCAACCATAAGCAAAAGCGGGAAAAGGAAGCAAGCACAATTGACAAACCTGAAGTTGAGGAACTGGCCAAAGCCAAAGAGAGGCCAGAAGTAAAATGGTGGAGGCCAAGAGAGAGAGGAGACAGAATACAGAGAAATTAACTGTAACAGTTTCAGAAAATGAGAGACATATGCCATAACCTTACACGGGTCTCTCCCTCTCCCACAATGGTTAACCCAAATCTGTGGTCTTGTCCAAAGCCAGTAATAAAATGGGAATGGAAGCAATACCCCTATTGCCGCTAAAACACCCATTTTTATTCCCAAAGCTTTTGTCTTTCTGTTGAGTCGGAAAACGTTAGTAACTTTTGATTTTACAAATACCGCCGATGTTCCGGTTTTGAGTAACGGTGGCGACGCTTATAAGGGCTTCACGGAAATGGTGGGCTTGGCCCTGAATCGCTAAATTCTAGCAATAGTCAAATGGGCTGTAAGATTCATGATGATGAAACCATGACATGGCTCGAGTCCTTTTCAAATTCAAACCATAAACCTAGTTACATGGGATTATGTTCTACAAACTAGGCACGTGATTCTCTGGTCCGTGTATCCTATCCCAACCCTGTCACAACTCATCCAAGCCATTCATTTATGTGAGTCCCACATAAATGGATGGTTTAGATGAGTTGGGACATGGTACACGGGCCAGAGGATTTGAGGTGTACAAACTAACGTAATGGATAATGCAATAAAATTTATGTTAAATACTAATTATACGTATAATTTTTAATCTAAAGAATTTGCAACGATAATAACAACAAAAATATCCAATAAAAATTCAGCTAAAATAACAAAACCTAGAATATGAAGAGATCTAGTGATACGCAACCTTACCTTTAACTAGTATAGAGATAATTTTCAAATGATCCAAATGTATGAATCTAAAGAATTTGTTTGCATAATATCATTTAGACTAGCTCACTTTCAACTTATTTGCAATATATTGCTCATATAATTCCGCTACTGTGTAAATAAAAAATAAAGATTGAAGAATTATTCTAATAGTGGTTAATCGTTAAATTTTGATTTTTAATTAAACAGCATATAAATTATTATTTATACTCAAAAGTTTATTAAACATTTATATAAATAATAATTATTACATTTTTGGATAAAATAAAGAAAGAGTCGTTAATTCACCTAAATAATGACGTTCTCGTAAAATTTTTTGTTAAATGCGAGATTTGAAGAGGTTCAATTTATACAACTTTACCCTTAACTAGCAAAAAGAAAGTATTTCGTAGCTAATGGATCGACCTCAGTTGCTATATTAGCTTCATCATTAATTATTCTTGTCAAATATGTGAAAGCATAAATAAAGGGATTACGTAATAAAGGGAATTACTTTCGTATCACTTCTAATTAATAGGGCTATTCCGTCTCTTCGAGTATAACAATCACATAAAATTCCACAATTCCCTCTCATGCAAACATAAACAATTCAAAAGTGTGTGCTTTCAGTAAAGGCAGTCGGATTTGATTCTCAATATCGTATCGCAACTGAGCTTCATCAAGAAAATGGTCAACAACCCAGAATATAATCGATTGCTCACATATGTGCTAAGTTCATATGCATGTTCTGAAGCTTAAACGTATATATTGCAGCACTAAGAGCAAGAAAACTATTAAACAGTAGTTGTGTAATACAAGCTAAGTTAAAAGGTTGTATCCATTGAGTAGATCCACTTTTGAGGCATAGCTATTGGTCGTCTGGACAGCACCAAGGCTGAGAAAGAACCAAGATTATGCTAGACATGCAGACTGTATCTTTGTAGTCATGGAAAAGTAAAAAAGACAATAGATGAAATCTCTAAATTAAGCTGGAATGCACAACGTAATGAATCGTATATACACCTTCACTACATGGAATTTTGCTCTGTAATCTTCCTCTTCTTTGTTATCGGAACAATTCTGTTAATAAAGAAGAATTTTGTTATCACATACGAACATTCAATATTCTCATTCACTTTTACATTTCCTTGCACCATATATTTTATCAGACGATGAAAACCTACACACACGAGCATGTTTTATTATATTGCAACACGAAACTTAAGATTCAAGTGTAGATATTCCTTGATGAACTTGTCCTGAAACAGTACTCATTCACTAATAGGCAGAGTTTATAATATTTTGAAGGAAAGAAGCTTTTTAAATCTTTAAACTGTGGTGTATAAAATATGTAATTCTATCAATTTTAATTTTTAATAAATTAAATTTGAAAATTTTATTTATATGCTCCTAAATTTAACATTCAGATTTACATATCATTTATAAAAAAAATGAGAAATTTTTATTGGAGAAAATTAAAATGCTCCTCACTTAAGCACTGACATCTCGAAACAAAAAAATCATTAGTTCATCTTTCAATTTATAATACCTAACAGAAATTTAAATCCTTAATCTCTAAAAAAACTCATATAATCTGACAGTAAAATTTAGATTTTCCAAATCAAACATTTTTTTTCTTTATGGTATTGATGAAACTGTAAGAAAGAATTGATAGGTGTCATAGGATTGCACTTTAATCTTATGCTCTTGATGAGGTCTAACTAAGTTATTTTCCTACAAGTAACTTAAAAAATAAGAGATAATATTAGGATAAATATTATTTTCTCCTAAATATGTATAATGCAAGGAAGAAGATAATTGTTTCAAATCAAGCCTAGGTGCTTCTTGGGTAGATAGTAGGGATTTAGGTTTTCCTTCTCCTAAGTTTTTGAAAATATAGTTTTATAGCCCTCTCATTCTAGCCAAAAAGCATAATCAACAAAGTTAGAATCCTCCTCTTTCTCATTAAATCCTAAAGCCAAACAAATTTTTTAAGGGGTCAATATAAGTAACTTTAGAAAAGTCATCATAGACAATAGCATTAATAATGTCCATCTTATAACAAGTGTCATCAAGGGTAGGCCCTTTTAAAGGCTTTCAAATGATGAACTCCTTAGCTACATCAATTTCTACACCTCTACTATTCATAAATAGGTCTCCTTTGAATGATGGGAACCTCAATATCTTACTTATATTTATTTCTTAAAAATTCGAAAGAAAAATGAATTTTCATACTTTAACAAATAGGTCTTCCACTACCCTAATTGGGTACCTGAACGAACTGTAAGCTAGTTAAGAGTCATATTGTTGTAAGTTTAAGTTCTCTTATTCCAAACTTCCTGAAAAGAGATAAAGACATAAGGTTAATACTTATACCTAAACCACATAAGCATTTATAAATATTTAAAGTACCTAGATGATATGGAATAATAAGATTCCTAAATCGTTTAACTTTAGAGGTAGGTTATATTTGCAAAATCACACTAAACTCTTTAATTATATGTATCATAGCATACTCTTCAAGTTTTTTTTATTAGAGAAGATTTATTTCAAAAACTTTTTATGGGATGACATCTAGGCTACTGCTTCAATAAATGGGATGTTAATAAGTAACTTCTTGAAGATATTTAAGAATATCTTAAAGCTGTTCTTACTTTTCCTCTTTTTAAACTCCTAATGGTATCTTTGGTTTAGGGGAATGACTATTCCATTCCTCTCTTATTCCTGAAAATGACTTATTATTTTGTTTGGTTAATAAAGACATAAAATAGATATTCCTTAGGTTTAGATATTCCTTCAATTTATAGAATACCTAAAGTAGTCCTTCACCTGTCTTTATCTATTCCGAGCACGTCAGGAATAGATGTCATGAGTTGAGGACAAATTTATCCTTCTCTACCGAGAAAGAGACTCGTCCATCTCCCAAACTTGAAGCGATTCTCTTCTCCATCCCAACCTTCGATCATCTGTCCCTCTCTTCTGGTTAAGTTAAAAATGTTCTTTCCTAACAAGTTTTGTCCCTCTCTTCAATCATCGCCCCTTCTATTCAACTCGTTTGCAGTTCAAGGTCTGTTGTTTCCTTGTTTGGTGCATGAGGTAGATTGATTTCTTTTAACTTCATGATCTCTTCTGGTTTCACCATTTGAAGTATTAAATTTTATGGGTTTAATGCTTCTTCTTCTTCTTTCTTGTGGTACTGAAATTTATGAGTTTAATGCTTCTTATTCTTCTTTTTTACGATACTGAATTTTTGGGTTTAATGCTTTTCTTCTTCTTCTTTCTTGCAGTATTGAAATTTATGGGTTTAATGCTTCTTCTTCTTCTTTTTTGCAGTATTGAATTTATAGGCTTAATATTTCTTCTTCTTTTTTATGGTACTAAAATTTTTGGTTCTGAGTTGTATTTTGTGTAGATGGCTATTGCGTAATTACATTTTGAAATTACAGTACTGCTTAATACTCCTTCACAGAATGGAGTGGTTTTCTTTTCTGAAGAAAGTTTTGGTTTTGTTGCTTTGCTTGCTGGCCTTCTGTAGTTGCAACCCTTAGTTTCCAATTCTCTCGTGTTCACTATAGTTTCCATCTCTTAGCCATCTCATTTCTCTCCTGGAAATTTTGAGTGTTCATTTGTGGAGGTTTTCTTCTTTTCTCTCCAGAAGTGCGTGGTATGAAGTTTCTGTCTCTAGAAAGCTGTAGTGTGGATAAGTCAAGATAGTGAAGTTTATGTGTATTAAATTGGTTTTGATAAATATGTTCCTATATTACTTGTTTATTGACACATCCTCATCTATTCTATTTCTAATAATAAGCATTCTATTCCTTATCTATTTTAACCGATGAACCAAACACCCTGTAAGGGAATGGCATAGGTGGAACATATGGTTTGACAAAGGATTATGGTATCTATTCTAGACTTATGCTGAATATGGATGAGACCATCACTGTTGTCATAATATTCACCAAGTTTGACCTTTGAATTTCAATCACCCCATCCTCTTGCTCAGGCTTATGACTTTTACACTTCGTTTTTTTTAATGGTTGTAGGATTAATTGTTTTATCGCCCCCTTAATGTGATGGCTATCACTTTCTCTTTTGGATTTATCTCTATGTTAATATGAAGCTTACGTTGACATCTTTCACCTATTATCTTGGATAATTGGTTCATTTGCACCTCCAAATTGTGAATAGATGCAAAATTTGATTGCATCACCTTATCAAATCATCCCATATGAGACTTAAGTTTCCTTAAGTTATCTAATTCACATCGATGGAAGATATATATTGCTTGAGTATCACTTACATGAACTTGTCCTATAAAGATGGTAGTTATTGAAATTGAGGTCTTTATTATTATAACTTAGGTAGGCCCATAAGTTTGCCTACTTTAGCTCCTTATTCCTTTTAAGAAAAATGAAAGCAATTTCTCTCTATAATTGTAAGTATTAGATAAAGGATCATTCTTAACAATTGGGCTTTCCTTACAAGCAATCAAATAGTTTGCATTTTCATAGTAATTTTAGGTAGGCTCCAAATACATGTATATGTAAAAAGGAAATCCATAGATAACACACTAATAACATGTCTCCCTATTTTCCATGCCTTAATTTAACAATATTTTTATATGTTTAGAAATATCGGCAACTTGCAATGCCAAGTCTAAGGATACTTTAACCTTATAAAGAGAAGATTTTGATTTTCCCCTTACAACCTTAGTCGAAGAATTCTTGGCTAAGGTTTCAATAATTTGTTTATCTTCCTTGGTAGTTTTTGTAGAGATATTACCTCTCACAATAGTGTCAATCAAGGTCTGGTATGTGAGAGTAAGATTTTCATTAAAAAAATTGCATAACCAATTATAAGGAATATTAAAATATGGCATTGGAAATTATGCTCTATATCTTTCTTAAGCTTCATGGAATGTTTCTCCTTCTTTTTTGTGACAAATTTTGCATTTGCATGTTAAGCTTAATGGTTTTATATAAAGGAAAAATCATAATTTAAATGAATTATATACTTGGTTTCAATTCTCAAAAGAGTCCAGATTAATCGAAAACAGTCATACCCTTGCTCAATTTCTTATATAATAAAGGAAAGAAAAATCTCATACTCATCTTGTATTCAGTAAAATCATTCAAAGCACTGCTTACATTGAAAAATAAATTTCGTTAATGAAGGTGATAGTATCTTTCCTAGGTAATCCATTAGAAGTCAATAGCAAATGAAGATGAGTTTGTTTGAGCTCATAATTCTCTGCTCTTTGACTTAACCTGATACATGAAAGACTAACACTAATAACAAGCATTTGAATGTCCTATATATATACGAACTCAAGGTTGTTTTTGCTCCCTAAAACCAATAACAACGCTATTATTACCACCATCATTGTCAATGGCTCCATCATTGTTTTGATTTACAACTATCAATCTTATTCTTTTTATATCTTTTATATGTATATTTGCTCAATTTTAGGATCAATAGGAAGTAGATCTTCCAATTTTACAATTTTAGATCTCTTACCTCTCATCAACTTCAAAACATTTGAGAGAAGATAAAATTAAAAATAGTAATTAAAATAGTCCCATCAATAAAGACAAAAACTTGATCACGTAAATTTACAAGTGCACATAATCAAATTTAGTAAGTTTAAACATGGAGTATTTCAAATTATAGGTCCTAAAAAATAATTAATTTCTAAATTTATTGAACCTAAAAAAGCATTGAAATTAAATTAGATAAGATTTCATAAAAAGTAATAATTTAATAAACTAACAAAAGTATGCTATAACTATAAAAAGAAATCAATATAATAAAATGATAAGGTTTTAGGGTTCATTTGTAAGCATTTTCAACTATTAAGTAATATTATTTATTAAGAATAAAATAGTGATTAATTTAAGATATCTATATCCTTTCTGAAGGTTACATTAGTATATCTAGTTAAGCAATTCTCAATGCACCATTAACTTGTTTAAATTCTTCAAAAAATAGTTAATTAATTTGCTATCACAATAGAATATGATATCTCTTTCACTAAATCTAGAGTGTTTATTCTTATAGTGTATGAATTATACTTCTCTTTTCAATAATTTATACAATTCCTAATATTAAATCTATAATAGCCAATTATAACTTAAGAATTAAGCTCAAAGAGAATAAATTCATCTTAAGCAATAGCTAATTTTGCATTAATAATTGAAAAATCCAACATAAGTCACATCACTAATCCTAACGAGGGATTTAGTTGCTAAACATAATGTAATTGATATCCTGAAGCTTTAATTCATACTCCATACCTTTTAAAAAGTTGTTATCTGTCATATTAGTCTTTAATTATCACTTACAAGTCTACGAACCAACAATGAGAAAATATCATCTACCTTATATCAAACATTCTACAAAAATGTAAAATTACAAGCTAATTTGGCCCATATAAGCATTCAAAGTATGTACTTACCAATGCCATTTGTGAATAATAAATATGTGTTGATAGGGACTTACAAAGGCTATTGAGGAGTTACTGCCTCAAGAGGAGCATAAGATGTGTACTAAGCATATATCTGATAATTGGAGATAGAGAGTTGTTGACTTCAAGATCCAGTTATGAAATGTTGTTAGATCAACATGAATCTAGAATTTGATGCCCAATTACAAAAATTGAAATAGATTGGATGTGTGAAGACAATGTTTGAATGTTATAAGGAGATATGATGTAAGGCATTTTTAGAGCATAACAACAAAATAATTGCATTAATAATAACATATATGAAACCTTTAATGGTTGGAATTTAAAAGTAAGATTTAAGCCAATCATTAGCATTTTGAAATATATAAGAAAAATGGTGGATGAAGATAACACATCAAAAGAGGATATTTGCTTCAATGGCATTAGAACTTTACTCCTAGGATCGTGTCTCAGATTAAAGAGAATAAGCAAGAGAGTTTTAACTATTGATTGGTATAAGGTTGATGAGCATAAATTAGGGAATGGAACATATAGATTTTATATTAAGTTCCAAATTAAGACTTGTACATATAGCCACTGGTACTTGGCATAAATACTATGCACCCAAATAGTTGCAGCTCTAAATTTAATATCATATGATAAACTATATTGAGAAATGATCTATTATGGATTAATTTATGCAGCAATATAAGTACTCCTTCTAACCTTTAAATGAAGAAAGATTTTTGTCATCATATGAAGGTATAAAACCTTTGATAGTATGGAGGATGTATGGTCACCAAAAAATGTAGATCAAAAGGTTTAAACAACCAAAGATAGAAAGATGTCTACATATGAGAGAATTGTGAGATATACTAAATGTGATATTAAAGGATATAACTAAAGAATGCGTAAGCAAGAGGTATGTCATTTAACTTTCATTATGATAATGCATATTTCTTAGTTTCGGGTAACATATTAACCATTAATAATTCAACAAAGAAGAGGCATTATTAAAAATAATAAACAAGCCTAATAGGTAGAAAACATAATCACCCAAAGTTCACTAATAAGAGAAACAATCACCCAAAGTTAACAAGTTGAACAAAGTTATAATCATCAGCTTGTATGGAAAAGATAAAGCAAAGGTAGAGGATCACAAACCAACAATTAGACTTAGCTAAATGTAAATATTGTTCCTGTAATAAATAAGATAGATGTAAATGAAAGAGGAGATGAAGGGTTTCAAGACTTGCAGGTTGAAGAGTAAACTACGATAAAATAACTGGAGCAATGAAATTTCATATTAAATTTTATATAGTTTGATTTCTTATAACATTTGTATAATTAGACGCATTACGTAAATTGATTTACAATTGATTTACCTGTTGGATGTTGACTCCTAAATTAAATATATGACTAATTATGCAAAGTTGAAATTCACAAACAAGCACTTCATGATACCATGCCATTACAATCCGTAAATCCAAAGAAGAGGAGATATAGATAATGCATATATTTTGCCTTTATTTTTAGCATTTAAGATTATACTACTTTTTTTTGTAAACATTACTGGATTATAATATAAGGTAATTATTATAAACAAGTCATTGTTATTATTAATGTTATTCTAATACTATCAATATTTTAGACATGTTAATTTTCTAAAATGTGTATATATATGTATAAGCACTTATGATAATATAGTATAATGGACTTTTTTTGGTCAATTTTGAAATCTAATTATTGTAATATTGTCAATAGGAATTATTTATTAAGTTATCAACATAGATATGTAATACGTTGTAACATGTACCAGATTAATATACTATGAACATTCAATTCATAATTAGATCAAGTTAACATTCAATGCAATAATATATATAGGGTAAATTTCATTGGACTTCATATGGTTTGACATGTTGTCAATGTACCTCCTCACTTTACTATTAATAATCTCCTATAGTTTTGGTTTTATAATGCTTGTCCTCCTACCATCATCTTTCATTACAAATCCTAACTATGAACTTCAAAATGATATTGTATAGTGTTACGTCTAGTATCATGTATAGTATCACATAATGAAAATGGTGTCATTTTGGAGCATGCACTTAGAGTTTGATGGCAAGAAGGTTGAGTGTTATATAATCAAAATTATAGGAGGTTATTGTTAATTTTTAAAAGTCAAGGAATATATTGATAATATATCAAACCATAAGGGAATCCAACAAATTAAACCTTAATATATATTATCTGATTATAGGCCTCTTTAACAATCTTAGAAATTTCTTAGCTTTCCTTACATGCCATCATACTACTGATTTCATAATAAAATGCCTTTATCTTTTCCTTCAAACTTTTTGTTCTTTAACTTTTAGGGAATTAATTATATATTTTGTCCTCATTGTCATATTTTTATCATATTGAAGAAAGGATTGAACCCCTTCCCTAAACACCAATTATACCATTTTTAATATTAATTTAAACACATTAACAAATTACTTCCTACAACTCACTTTATATTGCTATTAATTATAAAATCTTCTACCAAGATTTTCAATTTTCGATAAGGTTATCAATGAATCCTTATCTACATTGACAAAATGCTTGTTTACCACCTATTTACCTTCTACTTTGACTTCTTCCTGATTATACTGATGAATCCATATCTTTCACTCTATTTTTAAAAATTTATAATTAATAAACAACATTAATCCAAGGTTTAAATGCCCTAGTTAGCATGTTGAATAACATTAATCAATTAAATACTATTTTTTGGTAAATCAGAAAATATTAAATACCATTATTAACACTACCCTTATTAATATTTGAATTTCAAATTACAAAACACACTATTTTATATGCTAATTAAAGTTATCACTTGATAATCGAATTGAAGTAAAGAAATTAGTTAATACTATTTCATTCTTGACAGAAATTTAATTTATTAATTCTAATTTCATATAGCTAGCATAACATGAAAAATCAATTAATTATAATAAAAAATTTAAATTAGGGTAAAAGATAGGGAGCTCCTTTATGGTTTAATTTTTTAAAAAAATATTTTAATTTAAAAAAAAAACTCTTTTTCAATTTTTCAAAAAATCTATTTTCTTAAACTTTGGTTAAAAACTAATGACAAAATATACGCCTTATAAAAATAACATATAAACTAATCAAATTCTGCTTATATAACAATTGAACTTAACTCTTAAACTCAAATTGAACTAATAAATTTGGGCTTAAATAAAGTCTAATTTAATTAGTTCGAGTAAGATTTAAAAGGGAATTAGATTACGATATTAGTGATATTTGATTTTTTTATGTATAATATTTATATCGTTAGTGTTAATTGATGCCTAAAAAACGAAGTTTTCTAAAAGAATTAAGTTTTTTATAAAATAAAGGAAGATTTATTTATTTTACCCATAAAATTATTATCTGTTTTGAACAATAATATGAATACCATTTTGTACCAGCCAATACGTAACGTACCATACCAAAATCTGCACGAAATAAATGGTCGGTCGAATCGGGTTTAAATATCAGTTGGCACCAACCCATTTTGGATGGAATTAACCGGTATTCAAAATACCGACCAAATGTCAGCTGATACTGGGAATTTAAAAAAATAGAAAGACATTTTTGCAAAAAATTTTAAAAAATTTAAAATCTACGCCCCGACCCCTCTTTTTTCAAAGTTTTTAATTAGTTATTTTATTTATTTCAACTTTTGTAATTATTGTAAATTTTTAATTTTTGTTTTTTAAATAATAATAAATATTTTATTACTAATAATAATTAAAAATTAAATAAAACTTAAAAATAAATTATTTTTATTTAAATTTAGTTTAATATTTTATACAAAACACTACAAGAAAAGGAGGCATTTTGCGTCGTTTTTTAAACGTCGGTAAAGGAAATTTGTCGTCGTAGAAAACTATATTCGACGTCTATTCAGACGTCGCAAACAACGTCGTGGAAGGTAGGGTAAGCATTGGTGATCTACGACGTCTATTGTA
>JAOTIZ010000005.1:6620799-6643823 GCA_027123425.1 Erythroxylum panamense
TTGTGTTGGGAACAAAAGGTTACTCTCCCTAATGTAGTTGTGACTTTTGCGGATGGCTTTCTTAAGGATTGGCAAGAGGCTAAACATGCTTTTAATCAGATTCATCCGAGTCGTTGCAGTGCTCCTCGCTCTCACTCTTGGTGCAAACCAGAGCTAGGTTGGTTGAAGTGCAATGTTGATGCCTCAGTTTCGAAGAGGAACAACAGTTCAAGATTTGGGGTTGTTCTCAGAGATAAATGGGGTCTTTTTGTGAAAGCTTTTTCAGGTCATATCCCGGGTTGTGTGGAAGCTCTAATGGTTGAAGCAATTTCTATAAAAGAAGCGATGACTTGGTTCAAGAGTACAAATCGTGACAAAATTGTTCTGGAGTCGGACTGTTTAGAAGTGATTAATAATCTTCAGATGTCTTCTGGTAATTTGTTAGAGGTAGGTGTAGTGTTTACTGAATGTTTGTCATTGATGGCTCACTTCCAACATTTGTCCGTTCAATGGACTTCGCGAAGTGCTAATAAAACTGCTCACTCGTTAGCAAGGGTCGCTTTATTACATGCAAACCGTTTTGTTTAGGATAATATCCTTAGTAGTATTGTTTCTGATGTTTGTTTTGATTTTTTCGCTTATGTTCTCAATTCTGAAGAAGCTTAGGTCCGGGTATATAAGGTAAAGCCTATTGGCTTTGGGTTTAATTGCTTTCTTAGTTTTGACTTCACAATTTGCTTTATAGAATCTATTTAGTTTCAAAAAAAAATTAAAAACTATTTCATAAATTTAAAATATTATTCAAAACGATACTTGATATTAACCAATATCGATATAATACCATACTAAGACTCAATCCGATACTAAATCCGGCTTTTTTCTTGAACTTTTCAATAATCATTTTCACACTCTGATTGAGGCGTGTGTATCTTACAATCCATCTAATGAAATTAAAGTTTAAGTATTTAAAATACTCAAATTCAGGCAATATAAAGTTTTTTCCCCCTTTATTTTCACGTTCAACATGAATTCCTGAAATTAATTTATTTAAGCGAAAAGTAGGCACCTCACTGACCATAGGCTGTCCTCTTCCTAGCTAATGCCATCGTCAGCTCCAACTACTGCTTTGTCCTCTACATGTTTCCTTTTGTTACGTGTTTATGTTTCTCGTTTGTCCTCTAACATGACTGATCACCAATCCAAAATTAAGTCGAGTGGCAGACAAACAAATACTTAATAAGGAAAGCCTGTTAGAGCTGTTGGTCCTAATTAACTTTCAAAATCAAGAATTCCCACTTAGTCTCTTGGCCAAAGAAATCGTTGGTCCTTTGTTTGGTACTAGTTTGTGGTACTACATCTGAAATACTACTGGCTAGCCATGATTGTTCTTTTTTGTCACTTTTATTGTATTAGAGTTGGGAAATGACGAATGATCATCTGTCTAATTTTATGGTGTCTTATTGTGTCCAGTAAATCTCAGCTATTTATTTCTGTGGAACCCGTATTTATTTATACGAGACCCACGCGAGACCTACATAAATAAATGACTGAGATTCACTAGACATAATAAAACACCATAAAATTAAACGGAAGATCTAGACTCTTGGAAAATCTTGTTCGTCGTTACAAGGTCAGGCATATAATTCAGCTTGAGACGTGTTTAGGGTAGAACCTAAGAGTGGACTTGACCATTTTATTCTTCTTACATCATGGTAGGTAGGGTTTAAGCAATATGACAAATTGTAAAGAGTTACTGGTGAAACTTCAGTGCATCATCTTATATATTGCCAGATATAAATAATACAAAGTTCTACTTTTTCCTTTTTTAGTAAAATATTATAGATTATTTAATTGTATATTATATATCTGTGTTTATTAATTTATACATTATTATATTTTAAATAAATTATTTAATAAATAAATATAATAAACATATACATTTTAACTTGATAATACTAAAATCACAAGTGAAGGCGAGTATTAAAATAATTGGTAAAATTACTCTTATAAATTTACAATTCTACTTCATAAAAATAATCTGTTTGTAAAAAAAAAAAAAAACAGCTTCATATAATTAATATCTCTTCCTTGTTCTTCGCAAAGCAGGAAGGCTTATCCAAACCTAGCCCACGCCCACCCTTTGAAGGACTGTCCACATGTTAGCCGAAAACGTGGAGCTTGGCATGACTCCGGTCACCCTTACTCCTTTGCCATAATAATTGGGCAGTAACAGCAATATATGTATGCGACTAACCAAATAGGTTGGAGTTAATGGTTCAGCATTCTCATTCTTTAATTAGAGGACTCGAGTTTGAGTCTTGAGAATAAAAAATTCTGTTTGGCCAGCACTTTATTCCTTACGGGTTAACTTGGTGCGAGCGAGAATTAGTCTAAAAATAAATGGTTTAAAAGTGCCTTCTCATAATTAGGGTCCTCCTAAGACACCTCATGTGCTAACCAAAATATATATAGATATACATGTATGCAACCTCCTTGTTTGTTAGTGCGTGCTACTTATCAGTATTGGAGGAACGCTTCCCTAGGAATCAAATATATTTGCTTAAAGAATGGAAACCATTATCCATTGAGCCCCCGACGACCGGCTCAGGGAAGAAAGAAATTAAATAACACAAACATGCATCTATCTGTTACTACCGCTCAGAGTTACTGATATTTCTCTGCTATTATTGTCTTATCGCACGATGAAAGGGAAGAGATGCCCTGGAACTGGTGAAGCAGAATTCCATATCTTGAAGTCAATGAACTTAACAGCAGTTTGTCTCTTAGAAAAATAATAGAAATAAGGCTGTTCGATCACTCCAGAAAACCCCTTTAGTTTAATGTTAAATACATTAGTTTAACTTCTAAAATGTCTATTGATTACAATCACAAATTTAGATGCAGCTAAATGAAAATTTCCTCTGTGTATTAAAAACTTTATTTAGGAAAAGAAGATTATTGTATTTTAAAAAGCAATGTGTTATTTAATTTTTCCTTTTTAACATACTTTAACCAGCACATATTATATATTAGTATATTGTAGTTCATAATTATCATAATTAAGTTATGTAAAATTGGATAGTTTTTCAAAATATCAATAGCTTAACTTTATTTTGTTAGTTCCTCAAATTTTAATATATCAAATATATAATTTATGTATTATTTGAACAATTTATTTATATTTAGAAAATTAGTTTGATCATACTTAAAAATTTTAAAGTTGGACTTAAATAAATTTTATTTACTTGAACTAAAAATTTAGTCATATATTGTCAGTTCAATCAGTTAAGTTTAGATCTAATATTTAAAATTAATAGAACATACAATGATCAACTTGATTTATATCCATAATTACAAATTGCTACAATGCAGGGAGATGAAAGAGTAATTAATTAGAAATGTTGACTTTTATAAGTTCTTAATTAGCACCTTCTCAACAAAGCGTTCAAAGAAGCGTTATAGAGATTAAAAATTAATATTTTCATGAATAAATATGTAGACCTTAGTCTTGACATTATTATCGTCATTATACTATAATCATCAGCATCAACTGAAACAATTGACGATATAAAGAACACGGATCTTGTGAAGCAATAATTGTAACCATGTCTAATACTTAATTATTTTACGGTCAAAGAAGAACATAATACATGTATATTGCGAGTCCAGATCTCTTGTCTAATATTATGGTGTTTTATTGTGTCTAATGAATCTCAGCCGTTTATTTATGTGAATTCTATGTAGGTCCCACGTGGATCCTGCGTAGATCCCACAAAATAAATAGTTGAGATTTTATGGACAGAATAAGATAGAGTAATATTGGACAAAAAATCTTGCCCCGTATCTTGCGGCTATTGGCAGGAGTCATGGAGAGAATGTGAATGAATAATATTAAACTAATGTATACGGCATATCTAGAAAAGAAAGTCCCACTGAAATGGTGGAGATGACACACCAGCATTCTCTCCCACTATAAATATAGATGGAGATAGTGAAGATGCCAGATACAAGCAAGAGCTAGCTAGCTAGCTATCTAGGACGTCTCTTAACACTCTTACAAATTTTACACATATATCACCTTCTACACTCACTTTGTGACCTTGACTATAATTTATCATGTCAGTGAAGGTAGCTGCAGAGAATCTGGCAATGCTGAAGGAGAATATGGTGGTGGTGAGAGAGTACGACGAAGAGAAAGATAAGGAGGCAGTGGAAGAGGTGGAGCGGCGGTGTGAGGTTGGCCAACATGGAAAGCCTACGCTTGTCACTGATCTTTTGGGAGACCCTCTTTGTCGCATACGTCACTTTCCATATCATGTCATGCTGGTAAGTGGTAATTATTCTCTCGAAACGTTAAAGAGTAGTGTACATACTAATTCGATATGCAACATTTGCATGCATAGGCGGCTAGCTCCAAGTAAGTTGCTGCCCTATTCTCTATTGGTGAGTATTAGTAAAAAGGCTGCTCGTAATAATAGCCAAGTTGAGAAGACGATTCAAGAGTTGCTCTCTAGCTTGTCTTTTTAACGAGATTATATTAAGTTGATAACAAAAACTTGTGATAATTAACAGGTTGCAGAATATGGGGAGGAGAAAGAGATAGTGGGGGTCATAAGAGGCTGTATGAAATCTGTGACAAGAGGGAACTCAGTTTATGTGAAGCTGGCTTATATTCTGGGACTCAGGGTCTCTCCTGCACATAGGTCTCTCTTCTTTCCTTATCATTACTTACTTTATATGCCATACAAGGAAGCCTGCGAAAGCTAAATAACTTGTTTACTTAATAAAATTTTAAAATTAAAAAAAATTATTAGAATTTATCGTAATCGTAGCAGCATTATTCATGATTATTATTATAATAACTAGTAACCGGTAACTTAAGAATTTTATAGGCATTTACGAGTCTACATAAATAAATGATTGAGATTCATTAGAAAGAATAAGACAGAGTAATATTGAACAGGAGATCTGGACTCGTCCTGACCTGGCATGAAGATGATTTACTTTTTCTTTACTGTTATTCTTTATATGGTCAGCTTATTTGGTGCAACGAACCATTTCTATTGCCTTTTCATCTTCTAGTTCTACTCTACTAGTTGTTTCCTATCTCTCTCTTCTCTGGTGCATTTTTCACGGCTGCTTTTAAGGGTTCTGATATTATATATACGGGAACACCGATTTCCCACCCCACAAAAACACGATTAGATTCGACCATAAAGAGAAAACATTTGTTCCTTCCTTGTATCATGAAATAGAAACGAATGCAATGCTAGCCTGTCATCGACACATGTCTCCAACAAAGGCATGTTTTTATTAATAACTCGATAAAGCTCTTTGGACAAGACAAGATACTTATGTCTTTTACTTATTCGTTTGTTTTCACTCGGCAAGTGAATTACTTCTTTAGACTATTGCACACTACTCACTACTCTCCCAGTTTCTACTTTAAGTTCCCTAAAGAGTCAGCGGCAAAATAAAGAAGAAGAAAAAAAAGAGGAGTAGACAAAGAGCGTACATTGGATGTGACGTCAGTGACCATGTTGTCTTCAAACAAGCTAGTTCACCTTTTTCTAAATTTCTATAACATTACTAACCGTGCAACTTAATGAATTTAAGCACTTTGGCTCTCCCGCATTCGACAATTCTTAAGTAACTTAATTTGTAAATTGATTCTTAGTTTGTTTCAATGCAGGATGCTTGGCATTGGCACCACTTTGATTCAGAAAATAGAAGAATGGTGCAAACAACAAGGGGCAGAGTACACTTACATGGCCACAGCCAGCAGCAACAAGCCTTCAATCAATTTATTCACCAAGAAATGTTCTTATACGAAGTTCAGAGCCCCTACCGTGTTAGTGCAACCTGTTCATGCCCATTACAAGCAATTAGGCTCGGGCATTGCAGTCATTCAACTCGGTCCAAGAACCGCTGGAATAATTTATCGTCAATTATTTGCCAATGCAGAATTTTTTCCAATGGACGTTGATAAACTTTTGTCCAGCAAGCTCAATTTGGGCACTTTTATGGCCGTGCCCCGAAAATCCCTCAGCAAATGGGATCCAAAGACCAAGGTTCTTCCTTCAAGCTTTGCTGTACTTAGTGTGTGGAACACCAAGGAAGTGTTCCAATTGCAGGTGAAGGGTGTGTCCAAATTGACCTACGCATGTTGCAAGAGTACAAGGTTGTTGGATGCTTGCATGCCATGGCTAAGGTTGCCATCGTTTCCTAATTTTTTTAGACCATTCGGTATCTATGTCTTGTATGGTTTACACATGGAAGGTGAAAATGCACCGAGGCTCATGAAGGCTCTCTGTGCATTTGCACATAACATGGCTAGAGATGACCATGGTTGTGGAGCCATAGTGGCTGAAGTGGGGCCAAGGGACCCTGTTAGAGACGTGATCCCACACTGGAGAAAGCTTTCATGGACTGAAGATGTATGGTGCATTAAGAAAGTTGATCATTATGATAATAACGAGAAGCAGGGGGTTGGTCATGAACCCGAACCCGAACCCGACTGGACTACATCACACCCATCATCACCGGTGATTTTTGTTGACCCGCGTGATTTTTGAGGATCATATGCAACTCTTACACATCCAGAAGAAAAATGTTCATATATTAACATTCCAAATTTTCCTATCCTTCTCAACAAATTGGTACAAAGCTTTCAAAGTTGTTCTTCTCAGGTGATCAAAGTTCACAAATTGAAGAAGAATTGTAGGTGAAAGCAATGTACCAATTCAGCTAGTTTATATACACAATTGCATTTTCTTTTCTTTCCCATTTCCTTCTCCCGTTTAAATTAACAAAAGGGTTGTAAAATGTTTTAGCTAAGGTGAAAGCAGTGCAACAACTGGACTGCAAGTGTTATCCATGAACCATTACAGCCTAATTCATAAAAAATACTTTGCAAGAAAAACTGGAAGTAGGATTTTGGTTTTGTAGTGGAAATCATCACAAATTGAGGAGGGGATAAAAAGAAAAAGGAGGAGAAGTGGCCACTCTAACATCATAGTTTAATTTAGGCATCCATGGCACAAAAGCATAAGTTAGTGTACGCCCATTTTTGCTTTTGTGAGAGAGTGAGAGCATGTGTCGTCAACTAGGCAAATGGGGCATATAATCTTTTACATATTATCCTAAAAATCTGCACACTTGAACTCTAAACAAATCATTAGCGTGTCAAGTTATAGGCAAGTTGTCTCTGGTCCCCACCTACACATTCAAGAGAAAAAAGCTCCACTCCTTTCGGCTAAAAGCATCCCATTGCACCAACCACGTATCTAAACAAAAACTTAATGAGAACAGAAAACACGACACCTAAATCAATGTAAAACCATGTGAGCATACACGGCATAATCCATTTACGCATGTTTCAGACGCCAACTTTAAGCTCCACTAAGAATGCTCCCAGCCTAACATGTGTTCTGGTTTTGGGAACTTGTCCTACGACGTGTCTCAGGTTTAGCTCAATGTCAGATTTGGGACCACAGAATTAAGTAGCTACATGCATGGTTCCCAAGTCCCAACTGCTACATATAAGTAGACATACAAGTAATGCTCCCACCACTTTAAGGTCCTTCTTTCAAACCTTCATTTATAGTCCCTTTTCCTCTTTCAAATGTTAATTTATAGTCCCTTTAAATTGTTTAATTCACTCAATAATAGGACACCTGGGGATTTCAGCATATAACGAGGTAATGGCTGTAGTTAAGCATTATAACCGATAATATCCAAGGTTGTGACAATTATTATGGCCATTTTGTTGTCACTACTAAAGAACCTGATTTTCACGTGTCCTTGTAAAAACTTCTTTGCTTTTATTCAACTTGGTGCCATTCCGGCCTACGGTGTTGATAACCACCTGAAGCAGCGAAAAGAGTAAGCACTTTGCTAGAAATTCTAAGAGCAGAAATAAGCTCAGTACAAGAACAGCACTAAGATTGAGCAATTCAGAACGGATAGTCATTCTAATGGGATAATTTTAACATCAATATCAAGTCGCATGGATAACAATAGCACGACTCTTCAGCAACTTCCATGCTGATGACCTGGGTTTAGTTAAAATGGTAAGGGACACTGCACAAGGCGTGCGCTTTCTATATAAAATGTGCATTACTTCATCGTTTGCTACCTGAACTAGTGATTTGGTAATTACATCGTAGAAGCTTTAGCGAAACTTGAAAATTTCGAGACTTCATCTTGTAAAAGAGCTTGTGGGTTACCTTGCTCAACCTAGCACAAAAAAAAGAATAAGAAGTTTTAGCTATTTATGCAATCTGATGTAGTTACATCTAGGTTCTGTAAGCTAGGGGGTATCAATAGCGGTATAGCAAATGACTGTATGAACTACACGCATGATATTGACACAATAACTTGCAAATTTTGCACCCATACACCTTCAAATTCTCATTATTGATGCTGTGCCTTACTACAAAGAAGGCAGATATGAAAATTGAAATAAATAAATAAGGAAAAAAAGAAGAAAAAACGAGGCATACCAAATTCCCATGATCCAAAATGAGGATGTTGTCCATACTCAGAACTGTCGAAATGCGATGAGCAATTGTAAGCACTGTCACGCTGCTGCATTCACTAGATATTGCATTTTGTAGTACTGAAGCAGTTTGAGTGTCAACATTGGCTGTGCACTCATCTAAACACAGTACCTGAACATGAGTTGTGTTATAGTTGTATTAAACAGAGATCAAAACAATAGTGTCCCAGAATTCGGAAATTTCTATACAAATCTATCTGTCATGGTATAACAATTGCCTTGTGATCTATATTGTTTTGAAATATTGAAATTGCTCTTTTAAAGACCTAATCCACTTCCTCCTTAAAACTGCTTAAAACACCATGATTTTATTGAATACGTTTATTTTTGAAAATCAACAGAACAAAGATTTTCAAAGCATAGATTCCCCGAAGAAGCTTATGTACTAAAACTAGAATGGCACTGGTACCGTTATTGGCTATTGCTAGTCCATGTAAGTGGCAATTATTACTCCACGAGACATGGTATCAGTACTTGTACCTTAGAAGACTTGAGAAGAGCACGTGCAAGGCAAAGAAGCTGCCTTTGACCAACAGAAAACGATGATCCAGATTCTCTTACATGAATACCCAATCCACCTGCCGCTTCTACTTGTTCCTTCATGCTGCATTTCTCCAGGGTCTCCCAGATTTTCAAGTCACAGCTCATTTGAAGTGGATCCAAATTATCCCTAAAATAGAAGATATGCATTACCAACTAATTACTAAGCAAGGAAATATTGTAACAGCTCACGACATGTTCCTATAAGCAGACCTTAATGAACCTTCAAATAGGAAGGGACTTTGAGGAACAATAGCAAGATGTGCACGAAGATCTCTAACAGGAATATCAACTATGTTAAGACCATCCACCAAGATACGACCACTTGATATAGGAACAAGGCGGAAAAGGGCATTCAAGACACTAGACTTCCCAGCACCTGTTCTTCCAACAATTCCAACCTACTTGTGTGCAATCAACATGAAAAACCAACACGTGAGAATGTTCTACTTGAAATATAAAGCATGAAGCAGTTATCAAATCAAGCGTTGGATTAATATCTTGTCTTTTAAGCCAAGATATGAATGTTAATCATCATGTTGGCTTAATCTCAATCCTTCGGTTCATAAGAATGGTTAGCATTGATTACTCCCGGATAATTTAAAGAAACTTTGAACTATTCTCCCAACAATCTAAACTGCCCACTTAAATACCGCACTGTAAAAACCTAATCAAATATATTACCTCCAGCCTAATCCTAAGACTGAGGATTTACATGTTCTGACCTGCATACCTCCTGGAATTTGAAACGTGACATTGTGTAGTGCAGGTGGCAAAGATGGCAGATATTGCATCGTAACTTGTTGAAACTCTATCAGTCCTTGGTGTGGCCAATTAGGATTCAGGGATTGGCATCCGCCAAGCTCTTCTTGAGGGATGTCCATGTACTGCAGAAAGTAGAATTTGTGAGTAATCAACAGAGAAGAACATGCTGGACATAATGATCATGTTCACACCTGAAGAGCTCTCTCAACAGAAACCATCTCCTTCTCTGTTTCAGTGAAGCTGGTCAGGAAACTTCCAAGTAAGGACACAATTGGAGCAGCATAAGAGAGAGCCAAACCTACCTGTAAAAATAGTTGATCTTATTCTGCATCTGATTTTCACAAACGAGGAAGTACAAATGCACTCTTTTGAAAAGTGTAATGAGGTGAAGGATTAATTCTATTCCTGTGTTTCTCTATAGAGTATATAGCTACATATATATACTAGCATTCAACAACTAATTAGGTAACTACTAGATGGGACCTTATAAATCAAGCCCCTTGATCTTGTAACAGTCACAAACCTAATCTACAGCTATATAATCAATCTATAACACTTTCCTTCAAATTAGAGCATACTTGTTAATTATGTCAGCTTGTTATATATATATACTTGACCGAAATTCTGGTTAGAACTTTTGTCAAAATATCTCCAACTTGTTCTCTAGCCGTCACATAGTTTGTAGAGATCAAGTTTTGCAGCATATTTTCACGAATGAAATAACAATCAATTTCAATATGTTTAGTTCATTCATAAGACACAATTAGAAACAATATGCAAAGTAGCTTAGTTATCACACCATAATTTTAGTGATATTGAGTCTTTAACACCAATTTTTGTTAGGAGCCGATATATTCAACTTATCTCACATACCAACTGTGCCACAACTCTATATTTAGATTTTGCACTGGACTTAGATACAACAATTTGCTTCTTGCTTTTCCATGAGATTAAATTTCCTCTAATAAAGACACAATAGTCAATAGTGGATTTTCCTTTAATCTTGGAACCTGCATTTGAATATTCTATAATTTTCATATAGATCTCTCATCCAAGAGCTCCCTTTAAGTAACACGTGATCTACGCTACAACAGTCCAATGATGAACATTTAAATAAGATATGAAGTGACTTATGTTAAAATATAAGTGGGAGTTTGTCCCACATGAAAAGAAAATATGACCTTGAGCGTGCATATAAGCCTAGTAAGTTACTCCTATCATCAATTGGTTTTAGGATGGAACCTCATTTGGGCTTATATGTGCTCAGTTTATCTGGGGCCAATCTTAAAAAATTTAACATGGTATCAGAGCAGGCTGCTCTTGAGTTAGTCGTAATCATCTCAACATGATAGACTGTGTCACGTGTTGGGCCTTAAATTAGCCCACAAGTAAGAGGACATGTTGAAATATAAGTGAAAGTTTGTCCCATATGGAAAGAATATATGGCTTTGAGCATGCATATAAGCCTAGTAAGTTACTCCTCTTATCACCAATTAGTTTTAGGATGGAACTTCATTTGAGCTTGTATGTGCTTAATTTATTTAGGCCCAATCTTAAAAAATTTAACAACTTACAATACTGACATAATATAAAATATTAAAATGAGTCATTACAAGATAGTTACTACATGACTTAACCCTAATTTTTCAGCTTCAATGAACGAGTGTACATATTTTTCTGATACAATAGAGGTACCTTTCTTGCTTCTTATCACCTCTACTCCCAAAAAATACTTCAAATTCATAAATCTTTATGTGAAACTGACTATGAAGAAATTATTTTAGAGATGAAATGCGCATAATAACACTTTTGTAATGACAATATCGTCCCTATATACAATAAGAAGAATGATATTAGATGCAAAATATTTATAGAATATCGAATGGCTAGACTTTTATTCATTTAAACATTTCTACTACTTGACTAAAATCAAGCATGGGGACTCTATTTTAAACCACTTAGGGACTTTCAAAGGCAACAAACTTTCTCATACTCCCCTTAAGCAATGAACTCAATTAGTTGCTTCATATCTACTTCTTCCCAAAAGTCACCATATAAGAAAGCATTTTTTATGTCTAATTGATGTAAAGAACAATCATAAGTAGCTACAATAGAAATAAATAGATGAATAAAGATTAATTGAGCAACATGAGAGAAGGTATCAAAAAATTCCACATCATAAGTTTGAGCATAATCTTTTACTACAAGTCATGCTTTAATTCGAGAAGTTGATCCACCAAAATTGGCTTTGACGGCGAATACTCATTTACATCTTATAGCCTTCTTTCCTATAGGCAACTTCACCAAATCTCATGTACCATTAGCATCTAAAGCATTCATATCCCTCTATCATATAATCACACGCGCTAGGGTGGGATAAGGCTTCATAAACATTTTTCGAAAGAGTTACAAAATCAAGGAGACAACAAACAAACAAGACGAGGAAGACAAATGATCAAAAGAAACAAAAGACAAAATAAGATAAGTACACTTTTCAATTGCGAAGAACATATAAAAAATCAAGATTATTGATAGTTGAATCTGATGTCGAAGAAGAGATAGGTACTAAACTTATATCAAAATGATCTCTCTGTCCAGAAGACCAGAAAAATAGGTTGTGATTGTGGTTATGTTGGAGTATCAAGTGTAGAAGTAAGAGTAATTGTCAAATATGTGATCTTATAAACCAACAGATCATTATCCTCCTCAAAAAATTAAAGTAGTAGGAACGAAAAAGAATGTATTACAAAATGATAATACTAAAACAAAAATAATTGATAGGATTAGGAGAGTAGCACCGATACTTCTTTTACATACGAGAGTAGCCTATGAAAATACATTTTAAAGATTTGAGATCTAGCTTAGTTACTTGGGGATGAACATCACAGATAAAACAAGTACTACCAAATACTCAAAGTATTCAAAGTGTAATAAGGAACAAGGGTTTATTGAAAAAAGGAAAACCTCACCATGAAGAACAAATGAAGGCATAAAATTAATCAAATAGCTTGTGGAAACTGCGTCAGCTCAAAATTGTTTGGGAACATGCATTTAAAATAAGAGTCCTCTAATAGTTTCAAAGTGATGTTGATTTTTCCCCTCAATCACACCAGTTTGAGAAGGTTTGTCAACATATGAAGATTGATGAAAAATAACATTATGAATCATATAGAATTGAAATGATGCTAAAACTTCTTTAGTATTATCAATTCTCAAAGTATGGATCGAGATATTAAACTATGCTTTTATTTCAAAACAAAAGCAATAAAAATGATTCTTCACTAAATAAAGTCAAGTACCATGAGAGAAACCATAATAAAAGGTATAACAAATTATAGAAATCCAATTTCGGACACAATAAGCCAACGAATCCAAACATTAGAATAAACTAATTTAAAAGGGAAAATAACTCTTTCAATAACCCGAGGGATTGAAGATAGACGATGATGTTTTGCAAACTAATAAAACTCACAATCTAAGCAAGATATTATGAAATTGAGGACATAACTTCTTCAATAAAGATAATGAGAAAAGGAGTTGCTCATCAACAAAACTGACATAAAGTTGAGCCAAAAGATCCTTATTCAAGACAAAATCACAAGGAAGTTGGATCTTTTTAGCAACAAATTCAACAAATTTAAGTGTAGTACTTGGTGTATTGATTTTTTTTTTTTTAGTGAACTTCAAAAGAAGTTGAGACACCTAAACAAGCAATAGGTTTTGGCACCTATGTATCCAAAATATAAAAACTTCTTGTTTTAAGGCCTTTACTACTAATCTTTTTTGTCATAAGAACTTTTAAAAAATGATGATTAGAAAAAAATAAGACAACAATTGAGCGTACAATTGAGTTTATTCACATATATTAAATTAAAAAATTCCCGTATATTCAAGACATAGAGAAAGTAATAGAGTAGGACAAACAGTGCATGAACTAAGAATAGAACAAGTAGATCCATTAGCTAAAATAACATAGGAAGAAGATATATGTTTTTGGAAAGTAAAGAAAGGATTAAAATTACCTGTCATATGATTTGAGGCACCAGAATTAATTACTCATTAGGAGGAAGAGGAGAGATGACACGTAGGTGTGTTACCCAAGTCAACAATATAAGCGACAAGATGAGATGAATTTTCTAATGCTCCTTGGTATCGAATAAATAAAGTAAATTCATCTTCAAAAATTGTACTTGTCTTTTCAATGAATTAGCTAAGTGTAACAGTAGTAACTACAATATGAGTTGGATAGAACTTTTAAGATTTATTTGCAAAATTTGGCACGTGCGTTTGATATTGCCCAATTTATCATAGTAACAACAAAAGATACCTCCTACATCATGACTCCTATTGTCCCAACTACTTGACCATCCTCCTCTATTATTATTCCTATAATATGACTTTCTCATGTCAAATTTGTTATTTTGATTGACAAGGGCATTAAGAGTCTAAATATTGGGAATAACAAACGTACTGACCTTTGTGCGAAATATCCAAGCATAGAACTCGTGTTGAGAGAAATCTCAACAATATAGAGTTAAATTGAGAGTTAAAATTAGCCAAACAATAATTACTACCATTTGCTCCCGCTATGTTTGGTGGACTTTAATATCATAACCAAAAGGTAAATCAATTCTTTATAGATCCTCTTGAAATTCATAAATATGCCTGAAGAGACTTATCTTGTGGTTCAACACAATAAAAAACCCTTACACATTTCATAAATATGAGAAATGTTTCCTTTTTCAAAATACAAGAATTCAAAATATTTCATCAATTCTTTGACATACATGAGTGATTAATTAGATTATTATTAATAAAATTCTTTTGCAAAAATCATCAGATATTATCTTGTGGTCACTCCTTACGAGCATGGTTTGATGGCGGATCATTAATGAGGTAATGGTCCTTAGACATGATCCTTATGTAAATTCGAACAGTCTTGCACCAATCCAAATAATTGAGACTAGTCAACTTATTTTCTATGATTTTAGACATTATAAAAATGATACAATCACCAATCAAGCTCTTTTATTTGTTAGCCATTGAGACACAATAGTTAAACAAATCAAGAACAATCACAAAAAGCTCAAATGCAAAAAGGAAGTCAATGAGACAACTAGGTTGAATCATGATTAGGAACCTGAGGAGATCAGTAGTTTTGGTGCTCCTGAGCATAATCAACCAATCAACAAAACTACTAATGCATGGGCAAACTACCCACCACCTTCAACATTCATAAACCAAAAAGCCATGGTCAAAAGTTTCTAGTGGCAAGATAATCAAGAGTGAATGTTCTTGTCAAGGTATTGAGGAAACCCGACACCTAGTAGTGTTGGTAGGGAAGAGGCAAAAGCAGAGAAGGTGACTAAAGGACAAGACATTGATGTACAAGTTATCACGCGTGCGAGCCTAGGTGAGGTTACAAAATCTTCGAGTGGAGCATGAAAATCAAGCGTGGAGCTTTTGATGGCTGAATTTCAAGGAGAGGTCAATCGACAATTGATGCTCCTATTAGTATTGTCGGTGAGAATCAATAGTCACCTAAAAATAATAATCCAAAA
Source organism: Erythroxylum panamense (assembly GCA_027123425.1). Taxonomy (NCBI): domain Eukaryota; kingdom Viridiplantae; phylum Streptophyta; class Magnoliopsida; order Malpighiales; family Erythroxylaceae; genus Erythroxylum; species Erythroxylum panamense. Next base: position 6,636,205 of record JAOTIZ010000005.1, read on the forward strand.
ATTTCTAAAGATCTACTTAATTGTGCAGAACTAAAATTGAAAAAAAAAGAGTTCCAAATAGCATCTAGCTTTGATACTATGTAATCAAGTTAAGGACTAATTATATTGATCTGTTTTCGTATAGTGTTTATGGTTACATTTATATACTAAACACTCATTTCGGTAACTAATAGTGATTCTTATAATCAAGCCCCTTGATTTTGTAACAGCCACACAACTAATTTAAAATTATACAATCAATCAATATGAGGGCTAAACACAACTTTAGTCACAAATAAATTTAGAGATTAGATTGTACCAGGCCAGGGGTACCAAAACTAATTGGCAAATAACCGAAGGATCCAACAACCGCCATGACAGCAACAAAGGAAATGATTAACGCTGCTAACAACTACAAAAGAGTCACCAGTTAGTATGAAAATTCAAACAAGGTACAAATGGCAGCATACAAGAGAATTTTATTCTTCTCATCAAGAATACCTGGAGACGCAAGGAAAGCCACAAACTAGCTATTATCTCAGAATAAGAAGTTCGCTGATACAAGGCAACATGCACGGCGAACTTCCTTAAGAAAAATTCCTGTTCAAGCAACTAGCATTTATAAGTTCCCAATAAAGTTCTCATTTAAAACAACTAATATGTAGAAATAAAAAATGAAGGAAAACTATCAGACTATAATTGAGGAGAACAAACAGAATCTATCCCTTTTAAAGTGGTTGCAACTATTGTGGCTAAAGAGAGGTGAAGAGGGAAATATCACTTTAAAACCAATTTTGAAAACTAGAATTGGGTATGTAAACTCTGGACTTGGCCTAATGGTCAAGTGACTCTGATCATGATGATAATAAACGAAGTGATAGCTAACAGTCAATTTCACAAATCAATCTCGGGTGACATCCATGTACCTACCTGAGTCTTAAATGCTCTTATAGTAGGTGATCCGTCAAGCGTCTCTGTGAAAATTGCATATATAGGAGAACGGGAAACACTGTCCAGCCTTCGCAATTCTCTTGATGTTGTCCTGTAAAAGAACTGAAGAACGTCTGACTAAGATGGCATAATACCTTTTTCTATATTCTAGATAACAAGAAAATGTTATGCACAATGAGATTCTACCTATGTTTCTACATAAATAGACCTCATCAAAGTTTTCAATCAGAACCAAGAGTAGAAAATATCTTGACTGCACAAGGCTAATGCACAAATATTGTACGTTTTCCCTTTTTCTATTTTACCCTATTAATTTCCTGAAATCTTATCTCCAAAGGCCTGCATACATTGGAAACTCTACAACCCAGTGCATAGCAAGTACTGCAGATTCCCAATGCCTCAGTACAGCGGTTTACAAAGTGGGAAGTCTAGTAGCACAAACCACTCTAATCTGTCACTTTGGTTTTGCACCCCTAACTAACACATTTAGTGTCACTCTGTGGAACAGGGATGCCTCGACAGTGTTTTAGTAAGGCTCGAAGGAATTGTCAAAAAGGTTTGCCGGATTGATTACTACTTTAACTCTGTATTGTGACTGTATGTCCAGTAACACTTATAATACTCCATATTTCCTGTGGTATTTTCAAACCAAGCATTAGAGCAAAAGATTCGATATTTTTATTCTCTTCCAAGAGATGTCTTTGGTGATGGATTATAACCTGATGCATGTCTCACAGAAAGGATCAAAACTGTTCCAACTTTCCCTCCCAATACATTTATTTGGTGACTGGTAATGGTCCACAAATGAGCGACAGAACCCATGGTGATATAATCAAGGAGGTTTCAGTAACCTGTTAACAGTGCTCTCCCACCCATCCACCCATCGACCTTACCACCCCTACCCCTCCCCAAAGTACAGACAAAAGGATAATGACAGAGCACTATCAACTGGAAGAATGGAAAGAAAGTACTTTAAGGCTGAAAATTTTCCAATCGTGGAATCACCCTGTTATTATTACACACCAATAGTCCATGCCTGCAAATTATAGAAGTAATTACGCCTAAAGGATTTTTCATTACATTTACTATGGGCTTGTTATAAGGCACATGCAAATCTATTCTGCTATGAAGTTCGGTTTATTCTGTGGAAAAAAATTTGGAGTCCTAGCTCTCATGCAGTCAAACATATATATACCTGTAGTTTACCGTAGATGAACCAAAATGGTAATAGTAGAAGTAAGAATAGGACCTGCAACATATATGTTAAAACCATTAAATAATGTTTTGCACAGACTAAATTAAGGAAACTGAAGTTAGAAGCTAATAGAGTGTCAAGTCATTAATGGCTATTAGAGACTCTGTTGGATATAAAATTGAAAGATAAATAACTTAATGTACATTAGACTATTTAAATGGTGACAAATAAAACCAAATGAGATACAAAAGCTTCAAGTATTAATTGAAAAGTTATTAGATCTGCAAATCGGCAATCCAAGTGAGAATAGCAATGTATTTTTCAGCCAAAGCAGTATTTCCCTTGTATTTTAACAATATGACATCAGTTATAACTATGACACCAAACTATCGCATTTGACGCAATACTGTGCCCTTGCTTTGAAGACATGGAATACAAATAAGCAAACTTTTTAGTGCAAAAATATGAACCATTGACCAAAAGATGGTGTCGATTTTTCTAACTATATGTACATATTTATATATGATCAAGGCTATCACTAGGAAGACACAGGTTGAAATTTTACAAACATGAAACTAAAATAAAGAAGCTTGTTTGTTTACCTGCACATATGACAGAACAATTGCTATACCCAACAGGCCAACAAGATTGGCAAGTAGAATATTGATTATGAATGGAAGCGAATCGTCAATTGTATAAAGATCAGATGACAGCCTGCAGAGCAAAAGTAATATTAGCAAAAGAATTTATCACTTCACCTACCTATTGACATAGGACTTCTTTCCAACCTGTTAAGTATTCTGCCACCTGGTGTTTGATCAAAAAATTTTACAGGTGAACCAACAAGCTTATTAAGCAATGCATTGTGCACTTGTACTGCAGCATGTAGGCCACCAAATGCAAATGAGAACGCCCTTACCAGTGTCAAAAAGGAATTTATGATGCAAAAGATGCAGAGAACAACCTGCAACATGCAGTACCATGTCAACAGAAAACAATATATAATTCCAAGGTCTCATCCTTCCCGTTTTCAAATTCAATTTCCTAATCAAAGCAGTAGAAGGCAAAGGAGTACATTAATTTTGCAATGTAGTATATTTGCTTTGATAGGTTTTAAATATCCATAGTCCCTCGCATTGCAACATAAATGATGTTGGATAAGAAATACCCAAAATTCAAACAGTTAACGACGCTCAATGTACTATATAACGACTAAAGAAACTGATACCAAATAGAAGGATGTCGAGAATTTTGTCTGGCCCCTTCCTGTCTTATCAACCCAATATGATAACCACAGATCATTTCCATTGCGAGATGCCTGCATTACAAGTGCTGAGAAGCATATTACAAATGTAATTAACCAGCCTGAGAATGAAGCATACTTCCTGCAAAAAGCAATAGAGTTACAAAATAGCAGACCATGAGGTATCACATACTTATGGGGGAAAACTTCTTACTTGTATACACCAAATTCAACTTTGCCTTTCTTTCTCAACTCAACTTCAACAATCTCTTGTGCTTCTTCAAAGGCATGAGGACTAGCTTTATCCGGAAGACCTGGTCTCTCTTGTACAGAAGTACTCTGTTCTTGCTCTTGAAAATAGCTTAAAGTATCAAACTCATTCTGCACAGATAATGTCGAATATTTTGAAGTTGTCATGTCAGTTGAATTTTCCACACACCTCACATGTCCTTTATCCATAATAACAACCATATCAGCAGCAGATATCGCCTGTCAGGATTGGAATGCCAATTACAATGGAAGCAAGTGGAACAATTTCCAAGTATACACCAAGTTATAAACATTTGCAATGTTACGTCCAAATCAGGAGGTCTAATAATCACCAACCCAAAACCAGATTCTACACCTCAACAATTTAAAAGCTAGAAGGAAGAAATAGCAGAAGCAAACAACATGGACAGCCAGTCTACTTCAACAAAATATGTTGTTGTGACCAACATGTCACAGGAATAGTGATTGCTCATTGAGATCTCCACATGGAACAGTCAAAGTCAAGACAAAGCAATATTCAATTAATTGCAATGATTTCAAGCCAACAAACATTTCCAATTTTGAGACCACAAATCATTACTTAATGCAGAGACTATAACTGAAGGGTGTTATATTACTTAATGCAGAGACTATAACTGAAGGGTGTTATATTATCAGCTTACTATCAGAAATCCTTTGAATGAACCAAGCATGGTATAACAGAAAATAAGACAGCACAAGTTACAAGTTCCAATTTTGACCTATACCAAGAAAGATAAATCAGTCACCCAAAAGTGTTTATTAGCACATAGTTTCCTTTTCATTCTAAATTACAGGCTTTGACGGATATTTTGACTATCAAATGAGTTTCTGAATAGGGGGTTCCTACTATAAAACTTCAATCTAGTCTCTATCAGGTATTTAGTATTTAACATATCGGTGCAATATGTTTCCAAATAACATAAAGTCATCTAAGGCCACAACCTGTACATTATGGGTACAAAGCAGACAAGTCTTTTGGCCTAGAAGAGGACCAAGAATAGCATTATGCAAAATCCATCTAGCAACTTGTGCATCCACTGCACTGAGGACGTCATCAAGCATGTATATATCTGCTATCTTATAAATGGCCCTGCCACACAACACAAGAAACCTATCAAGAGATTGCAAGTCCAATCTAATTCACAAATAAGTAAGAAAAAAGAACTGAAAATAACCGTGCCAAAGCAAGACGAGCCCTCTGTCCACCAGATAAGTTCACTCCTTTCTCTCCAATATAAGACATGTCACCATCAGGCATCAGTGAAATATCAACATCCAAAGCACATGCTTTTATGGTATCTAAATATCTGTTAGATTTAAGAAAGAAAAGTGAAGAAAAAGTAACAGATAAAACCATGGATGGATTGAAAAATATCGTATACAATTTTAGCAAAACTATAATCCAAATTTCTATCTTGTTCATAAAAAAACCATCAATATACCTAGATAGAAAACGAGAAAAGAAGAAATGTTTTGCACATTCAAGAGAGAGGAATATTGTAAGGTTTTGCTGGATGATCCCCCTATACCTTTTTGGGTCATAACTTTCTCCAAAAAGAATATTGTCACGTATTGTTCCAGATAGTATCCATGGTACCTACAATTTCAGTAAATATTGATAAAAAGAAGCTTTATGTAAAGAGGTTGGATTATTATACGTGCTTTTGACAAAAATTTACAAACCTGTGGTACATAGGCTATACATCGACTTGAACTAATTGAGCCATGGATGAGCCGCATTTCTCCCAATATTGCACACAACAAGGATGATTTACCTGAGCCGACCTGGATAAAAGAATTTAGTGAAAAAATCTGGTCACAAAAAGAAGCACAAAATGTGATATAACAAAAGTTCCTCATATCACAACTAATGGTGTGCTTGGTTCACTTGGAGAAATGATAATAGGATTTATAATGAATATAGTAACGAATGAAAATGAATATAATCATTATAATTATGAAAGTTATTTAGAACGAAGGAATGATTATCATTATCATTGATGGTGGTTGGTTTGTTAAAAATTTTGAAAAAAAAATTGTTAAAATTTATTTTACATCAAATTTTAAATATATTCTAATTAACTATATTTAATTTATGTACCTCATTTATGATAACAGGATGTTTAAAATCAATTATATTGCAGTATTTCCTTTCTAATAGTTCTTGAAGAAAAACATGCTACAGCATTTACTTGCATCAACATATCATCAGTCACATAATGTCTTCAAAATACAGTTTAATCATCCAAAACATTATACACTTCATCGACATAATTATAATGTCCACCATTCCATTGCTATATTAAAAAAGAAAAAAAAATATTGTCACTCGTGTGACACTTCTTTTTTTAGTGTATTGACTTTAAGGGGTATGCAGTAATGCCCCAAACGCAGATATAGAAATACTGTTCATCCAATCATAATATAATACCAAGCATCCTTTTTTCATTCCTTACCCTTTCCTTTCTTCCCATACCAACAAACCAAGCACCCCCTAAGTTCCCATATGAAGAAAATTTTGGTTTACACAAAGTTTCCTAGACCAATATCAGTGCTAGACATTCACATGCCAGTAATATCCTTCTAAAAAGGCAGGATTACCTTTCAGTTAACTAGCACTTTTCACTCCCTAGTACTACTTCTAAATCCTCTATCTACAAATACAGAGCTGAACAATGTTTTTTCACAATCAGAAACCATATTAAGATATACGTCGATAATGCCAGCTTGAAGTCCTAAAGAAATGCTTAAGATTGACAGCAAAATAAAATACCTATCAGTTGTACTGGGATGAACATAAGCAACATTATCCATCACTTTACCATCAACAAACTTGTAGAATTCAATAAACAATTGATTTTTCAACATCAGGGCTTTAGCAGTATCCATTTAAGTTTGCAGAAGTATTGTTGAACATAATACGATAATATCAGTTAGAAAATCAACCTCTCCAACTATTGCAATCAATGTACCCTTTGGCAAGTACAAAGTCACATTATTTAGAACTAGATTCCATTCCTTTTCATCATTACTTGACCAAGTAGAACACGCATCATGCATTTTAACAGCACTGTCCTCAGATGTGAAATCAAAATGACTATTTGAGATAGCAGATGGTGATTCATCTATCTGTTCCCCTTGACATTTCCATTCTTGACAGCAGAGGAACCTGCTCAACCGTCTAGTTGATATGAAGGCCTGACTCAGAGAGAAATGCGACCAACATCAGCAACTGCCCAATGTATATCAACATTTCCATATTTATAAACGAGCACTACTCACATCAATCAGTCCATTAATGACCCATGGGAACGAATTGAGAGGAGAGATCAAATTATTGAACAGAGCAAGACAAGTGAAAACCTGTGGTACAAGTTTCAGAAAAGCAACCAAACTAATATAAATGAAGTAGGATAAAATAATAGAAGGGAATTTATTATTAATGAGTTAAAAGAGACACAATCAACATACCGTTGCAGCATCAAGCTGATATCCCATCAAAGTATACAGTCCAAAAGTAAACAGGGAGAAAAGAGTTGGTGTTGTGGCCCAAAAAAAGACACACCAAGCATCCAAATACTTGCGCGTCTGAAGAGAGCGGTCAAACACAATTGTTGAGAACTATTCATTATTTCACTAAAATGTAATGATGGTGATACATCACACTGCACTTCAATTCCAATTTATGGAAAGTAAATTGTCATACAGCTAAGTGCTTGACTTCTTCAGTTCTAGTCTTCATCACCCAACTAGAGAAAAGTTGCTCCCAGCTATACATCTTTATCGTGCGAATATGTGTCAGAATTTCTCCTGATCTTCTAATCCTGTCAGAGATTAAAACATACAGAACATACATATATATATAGTTAAAATAATTTACTGATTCATTTATAGACCTCACCCAATAGCTTAAACATTTGGATTCAATGGTTCTTGATATGGCATCAAAGCCTTCTATGA
>JAOTIZ010000005.1:6658951-6669702 GCA_027123425.1 Erythroxylum panamense
TTCTCTGGATCAGGAAATCAACCTGATTCAGTTAGCATACAACCAGAAAATTCCCTACAAATTTCAATCCAAAAGCTGAATGGAAGAAACTACCTAGAATGGTCCCAATCAGCCCATCTTGTAATTACTGGAAAAGGAAAGATAGGGTACATAACAGGAGCAATCCAAACTCCAAGGTCAGAAGACTCCAATTTCGACCAATGGTGCTTGGAGAATGCCATGATTACAGCCTGGCTTATTAATTCCACGGAACCAAGGGTTGGAAGACCCTTTATTTTTCTCCCAACAGCCAAAGATGTATGGGAAGCAATCAAAGAAACATACTTAGACCTGGAAAACTATGCTCACTTGTTTGAACTCAATTCAAAAATGTGAAAAATGCAGTAAGGTGAGCAAGATGTGACTGCATATTATAGTGAGATGACTATAATATGGCAAGAGTTGGATCTATTTGAGAAAACAAAGTGGAAAGATCCAGAAGATGCGTCCCAATATAGAGAGGAAGTTGACAAGGGATGAGTGTTTGTTTTTCTGGCTGGCTTGAAGGCAAAATTGGATTAAGTCAGGGAACGGATTTTGGGACGAAGGCCACTACCCTCAATCCGAGAAGTCTTCTCTGAAATCAGAAGAGAGGAAGCTCGGAAGAGTGTCATGTTGGGAAAAAATGGCACTATGGACTTCCAGAATGAAGGTTCAACATTTGTCTCAAAGAATAGTGACAGTGAGGCTGAAAAAGGTAAAAACAAGTCGAAATAAACCATGCCATACAAGAGATACCTGCTAGAAAATACATGGCAAACCAGCAAACTGGAAGAAAAAATGGGCTAGTGGAGCAGGAGACGAGAAAGCTTTGCAAGTTGGGAACCAGCCTAGTCATGACCAAGACACCTCACAGCTCAACCAGGACCTTTCCTTTCACAAAGGAACAGCTTGATCATCTGTACACATTCCTTCTAGTTGAGAATTCCAAAAAACCTTCTTGTTCTGTAGTCCAATCAGGTATAATCCTTCCAAAAGCCTTTGTTTGTTCTATACCCTCCTAATCTTGGATAGTTGACTCTGGTGCCACCGATCACATGACTGGTAGCGCCAAATTTTTTTCCTCTTACTCGCCGTGTGCAGGGAACCAGAAAATTCAAGTTGCAGATGGTTTCCTAGCTTCAGTAGCAAGAAAAGGGACAGTCCTTATTTTAGATACCTTAACACTAAAAAATGTTCTTCACATTCCCAATCTTTCATACAACCTTGTTTTTGTTAGCAAGCTAACCAAAGATATGAATTGCAATGCTAATTTTTGGTCGACTCATTGTATGTTTCAAGATTTGGAATCGGGGAGGATGATTGGGGTTGCTACGGTTACTAGAGACTTATATATCTTGCAAGAAGGCAAGAAACATGAAGAAGGGAGCTGTCACATTACTGTCAACAAGAAGGAGGAAGAAATAATGATGTGACATTATAGGTTAGAACATCCTAGTTTACAATACCTAAAGTGTGCGTTACCTCATTTATCTATCAATAAAAGTGCCAGCTTTCAATGTGAATGTTGTGAATTAGTTAAACTTCATAGAAGTCATTACCCCATTCAAAACGGTCGATGTCCAGAGCCATTTATGTTAATACACAATGATTTATGGGGTCCCTCTAGAACTCAAACACCTAATGGAAAGCAATGGTTCCTCACTTTCATTGATGACTGCTCTAGGGTCACATGGGTGTTTCTTTTGGAGATAAATTGGATGTTTGTGCCACATTAGTATCCTTCTATAACATGGTTACAACTCAATTTCAAAAGGAGATTAGAATGTTAAGAAGTGACAATGGGAAGGAGTATGTGAACTTGGCCTTAAAAAACTTCCTAGATAGCAAAGGGATTATCCACCAAACCTCCTGCAATTACACCTCACAATAGAATGAAATTTCTGAACGCAAAAACAGACATCTTTTAGAGGTAGCTAGAGCAATCAGCTTTCAAACACATGTCCCGAAATACCTATAGGGAGAAGCAATTCTCACTGCCAATTTTTTGATCAACAGACTTCCCTCCAAAACCTTAAACTTCCATTCCTAACACAAAACCGAACCCACCTGTCCCTATGAAAATATTTGGAAGCACTGTTTTTGTCTATAACCATGATCCCAAGAAATCCAAACTAGATCCTAAAGCTATCAAATGTATTTTTGTTGGATACTCTAGAACCCAAAAGGGATATAAGTGTTTTGATCCAACATCCCGAAAAATTTTTACCTCTATGGCTGTTACATTTTTTGAAGGTAAACCTTATGATAGTCATACTCATCATAACGGGAAGTATTTCGGTGAAATAGATGAGAGGTCTAGTGGGAAAAAACTGAGCTATTGAGCCTAGAAGGATCAGCAGTAGAAAAGCCTACTAGTCAGGGGGAGAAGAAAATCAAGAAGACAAGGTTGAGAAGGAAGAAGGAAGTGAAAAGCAAAGAACACTTCACGGTGCACTATATAGCAAGGAAGCAAGGGAAGTAATCTTTGATACAACCCAATTATCATCTCCGAATCTAAGTCCTGGCATCTCACAATCCGAAACTGAAATCAATAGTACCCAACCAGTTAATTCAAATGATCTCCCTGGTGATTATTTTCTTCCTATTGCAATGAGAAAACGGAAAAGATCATGCACACAATACCCTACTTCTAACTTTGTCTCTAATGCAAAATTGTCTCCAATTTTTTCTGCCTTTATTTCCACACTAACCAGTGCAGAAATTCCAAACAATATACATGATGCTTTAGTTGTTCCTGAGTGGAACGAGACAGTTTTGGAAGAGTTAAAGACCCTGGAAAAGAATGGCACGTAGAAGAGAACAGATCTACCGAGAGGAAAAAAATTGGTTAGATGTCAATGGATATTTACCGTTAAATACAATGCAAATGAGTCAATAGAAAGATTTAAAGCTCGGTTAGTAGCAAAGGGTTACACTCAAACATTTAGGGTGGACTATACTGAGACATTCTCTCCAGTGGCAAAGTTGAACACTATCAGGGTCCTATTATCAGTGGCTACATGTTTAGACTGGCCTCTAATCCAACTAGATGTAAAAAATGCTTTCTTGAATGATGATTTGGAAGAGGAAGTGTACATGGAGCCACCTCCTAGGTTCAAGAAAAGCTTTGGAGACAAGGTGTGCAAACTAAGAAAATCCCTGTATGGACTAAAACAGTCCCCAAGAGCCTGGTTTGACAAATTCACCAAATTTGTAACAAGCCAGGGTATTCCCAAGGCCAATCAGATCATACCTTGTTTACTAAAAGGAATGGAGAAGGTAAAATTGTTGTCTTAATAGTGTATGTGGATGATATCATAATTACGGGGAGTGATTCAATGGAGATATAGAAATTGCAAGCTTAGCATGGGAAGGAATTTGAAGTAAAAAACTTGGGGCCGCTTAGATATTTTCTTGGCATGGAAGTAGCTCGATCCAAGAAGAGAATTGTGGTGATTCAAAGAAAGTATACTTTGGACTTATTAAAAGAGACAAGTTTAAGTAGTTGTAAACCTTGTGATACACCAGTGGAAACAAGAAAGAAACTTGGATAGCCCGAAAATGGTGTTCCAGTAAACAAGGAAAGGTACCAAAGACTTGCTGGGAAACTAATTTACTTATCTCACACCAGGCCAAATATAGCATTTGCAGTGAGCTTAGTAAGTCAATTTATGCACTCATCATATGAAGAACACTTGGAGGTAGTTATCAGAATTTTGAAATATCTAAAGGGATGTCTTGGTAAGGGATTGTCCTTTAAGAAGAAGGAAGAAAGAAGCATAGAAGTCTATACGGATGCAGACTATGCTGGCTCAATTACTGACAGAAGATCCACTTCAGGCTACTGCACCTATCTATGGGGGAATATGGTAACATGGAGGAATAAAAAGCAAAATTTAGTAGCTAGGCGTAGTGCAAAAGTTGAGTACAGGGCTATGGCTTAAGGAGTGTGTGAAGTCTTATGGCTCCGAAGAGTTATGTCTGAGTTACATTTGGAAGTTAAGCCTCCCATGAATTTGTATTGTGACAATAAGGCAGCCATTAATATTGCACACAATCCAGTACTTCACGAAAGGACAAAGCCTATAGAGGTTGATAAGCACTTTATCAAGGAAAAAAAGGAAGATTAAAGCATATGTAACCCATTTGTTCCTAATAAAGAACAGAGAGCAAATGTCTTCAAAAAGGAGCTGTTCAGACAACCATTTGAAGAGCAAATTAGCAAGTTGGGCATGATAGACATCTTTGCACCAACTTGAGGGGGAGTGTAGAGAATCCCGTAATAGTAGATAGTCCCTTAACTAAGGGATTATCCTTAGAGATTATCCTTAGCTGTAATATCTAGCTATATTAGGGATATTTCCATTTAGGAAGACTCTCAAAACTATGTACCCCAGCTCTATATAAGAACTTATGAGTCTGCAGCATATGTAGATGATAACTTTCAATATATATTGAAGTGCTTCCAATTAGTTATGCAAGTTCCACAAACAAACTCAATACCAGACAGGGACATACCACTATACCAAAGATTAAGCCTATTAGTACCTAACATTTTCCTCATAGATATTGAACAAAATTAGAGCTTCCTTTCAAAAAGAATCATATGAAAATAAATCTCCCCAATAAAAATAAACAAGACAGTGAACTACTTACAGAATCTCCATTGCAACCTTCCTCATTATCCATTTCAACAGAAAGAAGTGGGTCTTCCAATGAACTATATTTTGTGCAAGTAACAATAAAGTCAATGAGGTCATAGATATATAGATATATAAGTTAAAATGAATATCTGAATGAGTTGTCCTTCCACAAAACCTTCTAGTTAGCAAGTCATGCATGGCAAGCATTCAACTATAACAACAACAATAACATCTAGTAAAAATCCCGCTTACACATGGGGTTTAGGATGGGAAACATTCAACTGTTGAACAAAAATCACCAAACACTGAAAGCAAACTTGGGTGGAGGTAAGGAAGTTATCATATAGGGTATTGCTATTTCATGACATAAACAAGCTTATGGGTAAATGAACTTGCAATTCTACTTGCACGTAGCACATGTGTGTGGATGCAAGAGGAATTGTAAGCTACCTTAACAGCAATAGTACAAAAGTAAGGTCAGATTTTTAAAGTGCTTATTTAGCATTACAAGCAATAACGAGGACATCTTTCAATCAAAATGCAAAATGATGATAAAGTGTTGGAAGTATGGTACATGAGATTAGTAATTTCACATTCATCAACATTCAAGAGAAATTCAATCCCCCCTGATAATGGTATAAGTTTATTCCTATTTTATCCAAAGTAAATGTCTTAAATAAGTTGCACCATGGATTATTGGTATTTACACAACCAAGAGCACTCATTAAATTTGCCTAACAAATGCTTTGATAGGCATCATATGAGGTGAAGAGAAATAGAAATAGTCCCGAAACTTTCATAGTACGAATAAGATTCCAAAGAATGAAAAGATCCAAACCACTATTACTCCTCTTTCCTACGTCTCAATTCTTGCAAAAATTCTCAAAACAACATCGATGACAAGATCAAGTTTTCGGTTTGGCACTAATGGCAGTGTTTCATATGCATATTGTTCACTTCACATTAAATGTTGTCTACTTAGTAAAACTCCTTCAACTATTTCACAGAATAATAATGAATGTGGATAATTTTACAAGCTATACCTGTTCCTCAAAGATGTCAACTTTATCCTAATATAATTGATAGATATGCTGAACATAATATCCAACATAACTAAAGAACTTTCTTCAAGAAACTTCCAAGCCTGCACAAAACGAAGGCCAATACATGACCAAACACATTCACCACGAAAGCAAAGAAGCTATACAACAGGTATATATTATAGCTCAACATTCCTATTTACAACAACAGAGTTCTTTGATATCCTTTGAGCAGTAATGGCTCCATGAAACAAAAACCAAAATATTTTATGTCACGAAAACAATAAGTCCACTCATCTTTCGCGATAAACTGCTTCATGTGCGAGAAATAACATTTCTAATGATCAAGAAATCAGCCAACCCACTCTAAGAAAGTGGATAAGGTACAGGCCAATCAACTTTAGCTGTAGTTATAAAACTCAGTTATCAGGGCTCTTATGACAATAGAGCTCTAGAATCTCACTATTGTGAACTGAAGTAAGCTCTAGAATCTCACTATCTTTTGAACTGAAACACCACAATAATTCCACACCCACGTCACGTGCATTAATAAGCAATCAAAAGTACAGAAATAAATTAATTTGGGAAGTCCCAAAGAAAATAATTAGTTATTTTCAATAACAGTGTGAAAGAAACATCAGTCACAGCAAACAAATTAAGAGATACAAGCATGTCACTTGGGAAAAAAGCTCCTGTCAGACAAACAAAATCATTACCTCTAGAGAAACAAATGCCTTATGCAGATGAATGGTTCCCAATATTGACTTCATGATCCACCAAAAACAAAGGAGCCGTTCACGAATCACGATATACATCCACGTATACTTTGAGGAGATTATCATAACTGTCTATACACATTAAAAACAGGGATTTAGATCAGATAAAATGTGTTAGTAAAATAAGTTCAAGAAGCTAACAGCTAAAATCGACCAAGGCTTACCCAGAGTATCAATTGAGAGCTCCTGGAAAGCCACTCATGATACAACACAAAATCCCCATGAATGCCCTTCTCAAAAAGTAAAGTCACGTCCACCAACGACAAACAAACTCCAAGCGCAGGTATAAAATGTAAAACTACCTTGTCTGTAAACGTCATCTACATAATTTTTGTAATAAGTTTAATGCACTTAACAATTGGTTTAAAATAAAATTTAAGGATTTAATTTCAAAAAAAAAAAGAAAGAAAGGAAATGGCGTCAAAGCTTGATGTATAATTCATGATAAAGCAACATAGAAAAACAGTAGTCAAAGGACGTTTAGTGCATGAAACTGAAACTTGAATAAAGACCACCAGAAGTAGAATATCTAAAGCTTTTAATTTGGATGAGAGCTCAAATTAACTTCCAGCTAAACATTCATAGTAGCCCAAATGACTGTCTACAAGAGTTCAAGGAGATGAGAAATTGTTGAGGTCAACTTAAAACTCTGGCCTTATATCAAGAGAAAAGATTAAACAGTTAGCAAAAAGCTTATTTTCAAATTTCAGACAGTCTATAAAGCTTCAGTAATGCTATATATGTGTCACGACATATCACAAAATCGGGGCTGTCATAGCTTTGAGCTATAAGTTGCAAACTTTAAAAGCCAAGTATAAAGCCGTACCTCTGAAATTTTAAGAAATATGATTCGAATCATATCATTTCACAAATTTCAGTTTGTTAACGTAATATGTAAACCACTTAGGGACGAATGTGCGATCATGACTTGTCAACCAAGTAGGCCACTTTTTTTCTTTACTTTCAAAAAAACCAAAAGTCACTAACTTTTGAACTTAACTTCATGTAACTACTTAAAATCCGAAACACGATGCCCATACAATAAGCACAAACTAGAACAGACTTGCAATTCAAGATATCAATAACCTATACTCAACAGTCAAAAAATGGTATCTTTCTAGTTACGTCAAATATATGATAACACTAACTTACCCGCTGGATTCCGCTGACATTCCTTCGAGATATAGCAAGCACGAAAATCATGAACAAAGTCAGCATATTTGCACCAAACATTAAAACCGTAAGCCTCGTTAAGGAAAAAAAAAAATCATTACACAGATAAAAACACGGAAAAGAAAATACAAAACACAAAACAAATGAGAAGCGAAACAGCAACAAAGAACAGAGGATATATGTGATCGAAGCAGTCGGAGAACGTACGCCCACTCCACACCTGAGAAAAAAGAAGACAAGGTCAAGCGAAAAGACAAAGTCTCGTTGTTTCCTACAGTTTTCACGGTAATCAGCCAGAAGTTAATAGAGAGGCGTACGGGAGGAGAATTAGGGCAAATGAGACGTAGCAGCTCCATTGTTGAGCACTCTTTCTGCTTGGGTGTGAGTATGACAGACGAGAAGCCAAGTGAATCAACCTTTTCGTGCGTGCACAAAGCTTTCTTTTTTATCTTTTATCTTATGGCTGCTTTGTTCTACTTTTGGCACGAAAACACGGTCGTTTTGCTTTAGACGATGGAGGACACTTGAATTGGTGGGGCGTTAAAAGGCAATCCAGATTCGTTAGTTGCTCTCTCTAACTCTATCCGATTAAAAAAACGTTTTATACAAGTTAAGTTATGACACCTGTAAATTAATTCACGGCCGTGCAATTATGTCATTCATTTAACATAACTGAAATGACCACCTTTGTTTGGAGTCGTTTCATATCAACATTTCTAAGAACCTCAACACTCAGCCGTAGCGCAGCAACCCTTTTCTCAATCTCTAACATAGATGGAGCCACCTGGGGCAATGATGTACTGGACTTTTTAAAATTTTAAAAAATTATATATATATATAAAAGGATAGAATTATTTAAGATTTAATGGTACATTGGGCCTCTCAAAATTTCAAAAAATTACATATTTTGGCCCTCCTCTTTTAAATTCTTGACTCCGTCACTGATTTTCTAGGTGTTTATTTTCTATCTATGTGTTTGAAAGATCACAACCTAGAATTACGGTTTGCGAATACTTGATACATCACCAGCGATTCTCCCCTGAGTTCGCTTTAAAAATCCCAAATTCAACAACCAAATATGTTGAAGACCCACAAAATTGTGATTCTTTACTTTCTTATATGGAGGAAACCAAGTTTTCTAAAACCCAAATTCAGAGCATTATTGAAAGGATGCCCACTATTGTTTCTGCAAAACTTGAGCAAACCGTCTAGCCAAAGTCCCAGATTTTTCAGGATTCAGGCATAGACCAGACACAGATTATAAAAATAGTATCTTCTTGCCCTACTGTTTTGCATACAAGTGTTGATAAACTCAGTCCTTCAATGTCAGAGCTAAATAGCCTTTTGGGATGCAGTTTCTAAGTTATTGAAGTCTTCTAGGTGGATTTTGAGTCATGACTTGAGGAAGGCAATGGTACCCAATGTCGAATTCTTGAAGAGTTGTGGGATTAATTCTTCGCAGATTATTGCTTGTATAATCCACTATCCTCATTACTTGTTGTCTAAACCAGAGACTATTAAGCATTACTTTACAAAGGTCGAGGAAATGGGCTTGGATATAAAATCGAAGATGTTTCTATGTGCCATTAGGGTACTGTCTTCGATGAGTAAAGAGACCTGGGAACTTAAGTTGAACCTCTTTCGGGAAGTGGGGTTCTCATAAGCTAGAAGACATCTTGTTTGCATTTCGAAGGTCGCCTCAGGATTTTGTCGTTTCAACGAGGAATCTTACAGAATCGATACAGTTTTTCCTGAATGCAAAGGACTTGGGTATTTCTTTTGTTGTTAATCACCCAGAGCTGCTTACTTCTAGCATTGAGCAGAGGCTAAAACCCCGTAAAGAGGTTATTGAGGCTTTAGAAAGTAAGAATCTTCTTCCCCGTAAACCCTGTTTCCATACAATTTTTAAGATGACCCAAAAGAAATTCGTTGACAAGTTTGTGGACCCTTATTCATGTGAACTTGGCCTCTCTACATGTCAATATAAGGGGCCAGTGACTCAAAACCAATGAAATCTGCATTGGTCTAGAATATTTAGCTTTAAAGGGAAGGTGCTGTATGGCTAAATATCTTATGGAGAACTGTAAGATCACATTCACTCCCTCACCGTGGAATGCAATAGAGTTCTTCATTTTTCTTGATGTATACTGAACAACGATTGAAGATGAGTGCTTTCCTTAGCTATTTTCTTCATGCGTGTTTTTTACAACCGGAGACTTTGCATCAATCTTTTCCTCGAGCCTCTTGACATTTAGCCGTTCTCCGTAAGAACTTGTCAGTTTTTCCCTGTGTAAATCATTGCTACCACGCTTTTTTACCTGACATTTTAAGATTTACAAGTTCATTATTTTTCAATCCTTTTACAAACACACCTTCCTTTTTAAAATCGCTCCTCCTGTATCTTTTTTTTTATGCTGCATTATTAGATTATTAGTCCCTTGAGTATTAATAGTAGTAATTTTATTTGTATTTATTAAAAAATTAAATTAAATTAATTAAAAATTTATTTTCTATTTTGTATTTTTATTTGATTTTATTTTTTTTTATTATTATTATTATTATCATCATTATTATTATTATTATTATTATTATTTCCATTACTTGTATTTTATTTTTATTTTTATTTTTATTTTTATTTTTTTATGAATTGTTTCTATCACTTGCATCATTCGTATATTATCTCATTTGTATGTGAGTCTACCGAAAATAACCTCTTTATAATATAAGAATAAGGCTGCATACTATCAGACCTTCCTAAATTCTGCTTTATTGTATAATTTTAAGTTGAATAATAATGATGACGATGATGATGAGTTACACTCACCTTTGCCATTATAAGTTCTCCGTTGTTAGTCCAGGTTATAACTGTGCGAGGCCTTCATGTTTACGAGAAATTTGTAAACTCTCAAAGACTCCTTCGACATCACTTTTTTTTCTCTCCTTTGGAACACTCTTACCTGGACAAGAACGTGGAATACTCTTACAGCTCACGAATTTTTTTACTGTACTCCTTTTTATTTTTGGTTGGGTCGACTACTCAGGGCTATGGGCCGATCAGTGCAGTCCCACTTCCATGTCGAGCCCAAACGCCGGGCCCA
>JAOTIZ010000005.1:6683087-6693827 GCA_027123425.1 Erythroxylum panamense
CGCTTTCAACATTCTGGTGAAACTGTGAGTAGAGTTTTTAAAGAAGTCTTGACTGCTATGGATGGATTTTCAAGGGACATACTCGTACCAAAAGATCCCGAATTCAATGACACTCCACCACAAATCGCCAATGATGTTAGATATATGCCACATTTTAAGGTAATTGAATATGTTCTTCCTCCTCCTTCATTATATTTTCCATTAAAAAATGTTGTTTTATCATCTTATGATTATTTTTATATTAGGATTGCATTGGAGCTATTGATGGTACACATATAGCGGTAGTTGTTGCAGAAGAGGATCAAATGAGATATAGAGGACGGAAAGGAATAACAACAACAAATGTATTGGCAGCATGTGACTTTAACTTACTATTTACATATGTTTTAGCGGGTTGGGAAGGATCAGCGCACGATTCTCGTATTTTCCTTGATACAATTGGTAATCCGAGACTTAAATTTCCAAAACCACCGACGGGTAATTTTAAGATTTGTAGGATTTGCTATTAATGATTTTGACTTTTTATGATATCATTTATACTAATTATATTGCTTCTATGAAAATTCAGGAAAATATTACTTGGTTGATAAAGGCTATCCAGAAAGAGAAGGATATTTGACACCTTACCAAAAGACAAGATATCATCAATCGGAGTTTCGTGGTGCAAATCCAAGAGGATCTCGAGAAGTTTTTAACCGAGCTCATTCATCATTGAGAAGTTGTATTGAGAGGGCTTTTGGTGTTCTTAAGGCTCGATGGAAGATATTGGAGAAAATGCCTAGGTATTCATTAATGGATCAAAATAGAATAATTTGTGCAGCTTTTGCGTTGCATAACTATATTAGAAGAAGTACAATTGGTGACTCGACTTTTAACATCATTGGTCAAGATCTTGAATTTATACCTCCAAATATATTTTAAAATATTGAAATTAACTCTATACTAGAAGATATTAAAGAACAAAGAACTCAGGAGATAACAACGATTTGTGATAATATTACTTCTAGTTTAATGATAGTCAGATACCATTCTTGAATTGCTATAAACTTTTGCTTTAAATGATAATGTTCATTTCTTTTACTCTATTTAAATTGTGTTGTTAAATTTTTTTTGTATTGTTATAATTTATATTTAGATGTATCATCATCATCATCGTCATAATAATAATAATAATAATTATTATTATAATTATAATTATATGTTCTATATTTTTATTAGAGTTATAAAATTATTTTTTAAAATTTAATATCCAAAATTTAAATTTATATAAAAATATTAAATAAAATACTAAAATATATAATACTCATACTCTTATAATTTTTATTAAACTCATTTACTAATATCAAACAACTAATTTTAATAAACATCTGATAATAATCCAATCAGCTGGACTAATTGCTGTAATCGACCATTTGGTCAAAAACTCCCGGATTTAGTAACCGTCATGAACTAAAAGCCACCACAGGAGGCGGCTATAAACTCCATCACAGAAGAAGCAATATCCTCCACATCAGCGCTGGCCGTCGTGTCCACCACCACCCTGGGCACATCACCAACGTCATAATCCGTACACCCGTCGTAACCCTCCACCAACTTCTCCAGCTCACGCCACGTGGTGGGCTTGTGCCAGCTGCGGCCACGGTTCTCGAGTCGCTGACGCCACTCGGCCTCATCCCTCGGCTTGCACTCGACAACCACGAGGCGGGCTCCGACGGACGTCGCCAAGCGGACCAGCCGTTCGAGGTGGGCCCGGCGGGAGAGGGGAGAGTCGATGACGACGCTGAGGCCGAGGCGGAGCTGGGTGGCGGCGATGTTGAAGGCGACATCGTAGGAGAGGTCGTTGAGGAGAGGTTGAGGAGTGGTGGTGGAGAGAGAGTAGGTGGAGTCGCGGACGTCGTCTTTGTCGATGAGAGGGACTTGAAGAGAGGAGGCTAAGCACTGAGCTAGTGTGGTCTTCCCTGTTCCTGGGTGCCCTTTCATTGCTATTATCCTTGCCACCTTGACTTTGTCACTGCTTCTATTTTCCATGAAGTTGTTCTTGTTCTGACGATGAATCCAAATTTTGAGAAGCTTGTAAATAGTTCCGTGGGATCGAGATGACAATGGATAAGCTTGTTTACATTACGCTGACAAAGATATGCACCCAATATAATATCTTCATTTCTATTAAATAAAATAAATTTAATAGAAGTACACGACCATGTGTAGTTGTCCTTTGCACAGGGAAGGCTAGACGAGGACCTGCACTCCTTTGACTTCTTATGGTTCAGAGCGAAGACACGTGGCATATGTTATATCTCCAGACCTCTACCACTAACCCCTCTTCTTCTACTCGTAAACAAACGAACGATCACTAAAATGGCTGTGCGTCTAGGAGCTGCCTCGCACCCTTCTCTCTCTCTACCTCCTCGAACTTCACTCTCTTTGTCTACTCTCCCCACTTTCACTCCACTCTTCCTACGCCCAAGACTCTCCTCGATTACCAAACTCCATTGCACTGCCAACAAACGACAACAAGAAGCCCCTCCAAGTTTCGACCCAAAGAGTGGAGTGGCTGTGTACAAGCCTAAATCTTATCAAGAACTTGTCAATGACGCTGCCAATTCTCTCTCTTTCGCTCTTCAAGACGGCAAGACCCGCTTGGAAATCGACTTCCCGTAATTTCCCCGCTTGTTTTATTAGTGCTATCCTTAATTTCTTGTTTACCTCAGTTGTCGGGCATTTATTGCTAGGAATAATTCGTATCATCATTTGTGCTTTTAAGCATTAACATGATGATATTTGTAATTTAGAGTGACGGGTTGAGTGAAAGATTGAAGCTTTTGTAAAAAAGATTATCGAAGGAGTTGATCTACCATTTGCTTGCTGTCTTTAATGTCATAGGAACTCTTTTCTTGATTGGTTTGTCATTTCACTTAATCTTACTGTTAATCCATGTATTTATATGTTTATCTTTTAATTCAACAATAAGAAAAGGATGTAAATATGCTGTCAATAATAATAGGAATTTAGAAATAATGAAAGAGGCAAGTTTAAGTTAGAAACTTACATTATTCTGAGCTAGCTTCTTGGAAAATATAGCTAGGCGTTATTGATTATGGTTGCCTGATAAAAATTATGGCAATATCGGCAATGCTAGTGTTTCCTATGACATGATGGAAACATGCCTATATCAGCAAATGTTTGGCTTTATTTTGTTGTGTAATTGTTCCGTATCTATGCAATACTTGATCTTTTCTATACTTTTCCTTCTTTGCATCTCAGGCCGTTGCCCAGCAACATTTCTTCTTACAAGGTACTTTTTGGTCTTCTTCCGTGCTTGTTAAATACATTGTCCCGTGCTCATCTTTGTTTGAGCTTAGTTGCTTGTATTATTTTATAATCTCGGGTTTCACTTTTTGTGCCAATACTGTTTCCCAGATTTTACTTCTGTTTGTCAATATCTAAATTATTGACATTGTTTTTATCTTTAGAATCGTAATCTGCAAGATTTTTAGACCAAATATCGTTTTTTGGTTCAGCTTTGTGACTGAAGAAGCTTTTGTTTATGCTGCCTAATTTGAAAAGGAAAAGTTTTAAAGATACAAATCTATCATCTTATACGTACAAGTTGCTGATACATGAAGGGATCTTCAGATGAGTTCATTGATGCCAACATTCAACTTGCGCTGGCAGTTGTCAGGAAGCTCCAGGAGAAAGGGGAAATAAGAGCATGCATTGTGAGAGGCTTTCATTCGTTCATTCGTTCATCTTTTCACTTCAAAATAAGATATGTAACCTAACAGTTTGAATTTCAGGTGTTTCCTGATAAGCCAGAAAAGCGGAGAGCTTCTCAACTTTTCAAAGCAGCACTTGACTCGGTAACTTAATAATTCAAACAATTCTTTTTCCACTGCAATCCATTATTGCATTGGCAGCTATTGACTCTTTTTGAGTTTCTACCTGTGGAAGAGATATTTCATTTTAAGCCTAGAGCTTCATCATGGGTTGACAGAGTGATAAGGTTCAGATGTTTGTTCCTAAATGAGGAAGGGGAAGAACAATGTCAAAATTAGCAGTTATCATTACGTTTTAATTGTACAATTAAATTTTGTATTGCCCTTAATTTGGGAAACTAGGGGCATGATGGAACTTAGAGCTTCTTATAGATCTTCCCCGTGACTTATTCAAAATCCTTTTGTGTTATGATCTTGTTGTAGATCGAAACCGGCTTTTCATCTAGCAAATATGCGGAAAATAAGTTGCTAATGGAGTATGCAAGATGTCCTATGGATTTTACGTTTTGTTTTCGCTTACAGATGGATGGTATAACCATAGGTTCTCTTGATGATGTCCCCAGTGGTGCTCTTACATCATTTTTCAAGTCTATAAGGAACACCTTAGATTTTGATTTTGAAGATGATAATGAAGGTTAGTTTTTGGGATGTCAAAATGCCTATTATTTCTGCTGGTGTTTACCTTATAGTGGCTTCATCATTAATCAATCAGTTTGCTTTGCCTTTGCTGCTATCTATTCTACTTCGTTTGGATATGTGTTGACTGTGTATGCAAACCAAGTGGATGTCCTATTTAATAAATAACTTGTCCAGTTTTGGTGGATGTTTTCTAGTCGAAATTTCATTTGAAAATAGTCGCATCACTTTTCATATCAATGCCCAAAAGGAACCTCATATTGTATTGCTGTTAAGGTTTTGACTCACTTTTCAAAAAAAAAAACAAATTTGACTCTCACTGCTAAGTAGACGAGGCCTGCTGATTGGAATTTCTTGATGATTATGTGTGTTAAGTTGATAAATATAAGTACTTGGCGAGCTTCGTAGTCAAAAACTCAGAATTCTGGAACCAACAATTAATAATTCTCATGAAATATTGGACTATCACGGCTCAAGTTGAGGTCTCAATTTTCATGCTATATTAGTTTAGTCCAATTACACAATTCTCTTCCTTCACCTTTATGTAGAAAAATACTGGGAAAAAAACATAAAATTTTCTAACTTTTGTTTTATGTAACTTTGTCCATTTTTTTCATTGTCAGGTCGTTGGCAGTCCAATGAGCCACCTTCACTTTACGTATTTATAAACTGTAGCACACGTGAACTTGCTATTATAGAGAACTATGTGGTAAGTTTCTTCCTTTATTGTTCTTGATTTTAATCTATCATCCTTAACTTGGAGGTTGTTTGTCTTTTATCTTTTGTCTTCCTTTTCTATCTGTTGCATTAGCCCCTTGATTTAACAAGAATTTAATCAGTTCCTGTCATGATTCATTATCCTAATAGTGTTTGAAATATTGTCTACTGATTACTTATCCATGTATCCACAAACTGCAATTGATATCTGATTTATTGTCCAATTGTGGATGGCAGGAAAAGTTTGCCATGTCGACCCCAGCCCTTCTTTTCAACCTTGAGCTTGACACATTACGGTATGCTGTTTCCGAATTCATCTATAATAATTAATTCCCTTGTTCTCCTTGGTTTAGCAATTGCTACTTTCTTTTGCAGTGCTGACTTGGGTCTTGTAGGATTTCCAACCAAAGATTTGCATTATCGCTTCCTTTCTCAGTTTATTCCTGTATTCTACGTTCGAACGAGAGAGTACTCCAAGGTCTCCTTTCCCACTTTATGTAAAAACTTTTTTATGTTACTTTTAACTCAAACCTGAAATAACTTTTCATTTTTAACAAGGTTAGACTGTACCAGTAGCACCTTATGTTGTTAATTACAATGGAGCATTGTTTCGCCAATACCCTAGTATGCGACTATTCTTTATAATAAGTACTCAAATCCTCTTTGTCTTCTTTATAATAAGTATTCTTAGTTTTGAATATAGGTCTATTGTTTGCTTGAAAATGTCCACAAGGAAATTCTGCTTGTGTTGAAGTGACATCAATGGTGGACGGTAAAGGAGTAAATTATAAGAATACAAACCCTTCAACCTGTGTAATGCCACCTCCAACGAAACGCTCTAAATTATATGCCAAGTGGTTAGTGGCATGCATACCATTGAATGCCAAAACTATAGGTTTAATGATTTTGTTGTCCATGGATTCTCTCTCTTTTCCTTTGGTTTCTAAAATTATTTTTTTTCCTAAAGTTTCAAGCCAATTAGCACCATTTACTCTTATTTGTAAAAGAATACCAAACTTGATTTGTAGACTTTGCAATAAACCAAAAACCGGTGATGAAGAGGTACTTGTTACATAGTGTGCTTATAATTGAAAATTTGGAATAATCCAAAGTGCATGTTCACTGTTAAGGTTTATTCAGTTTGGATGGTAGCTATGACTGAAGTTGGGAAAAGATTGATTAAGAGCATCTCCAACCCATTCCTCCAAAATGGAGTAGAGTTTCCTCTATGCTATAGTACTTTTCACATTGTGCATAATAATGCAAGCAGTCAAGATATCATGCAATACTTGTTTTTCCAAAAACGTGTCGGTCCTGTAATAATTGCAAATCGCGATTGTAGGACTCCGAATACACGCTCCACATCCTTCCTACATGACTCTTGTCTCATTGCAAAATATTTTTCTTTATACAACGTGGCTCCACGTCCAACCCATTTCACTTTTCTTCATCCTAAATATTACATCCTCACAAGCACATCAACTCTTAAAGAAAAATGGCTTCTCGATCCACTGGATACAACACTAGTGAAGATATACTGTTATGTCATATTTAAGTGGAGATTTCGCAAGATCCGATTGTTGAGAGGCATCAAACTTCTGACCATTTTTGGGGCCGAATTGAAGAGGCATATAACAACGAGGCAACTGATAGGTAAGAGCAATGTAATAAGAGATCTTTACAAGGCGATGGCAAAAAATAATGCAAGCTATTAAAAAGTTACAAGCATGCATCAGACAAGTGGAAAATATAAATCTTAGTGGTGCATCCGATCAAGATATTATGAGTTTCCAAAATTTTTAATTCTTGCAATTTTATATATACTTAGTGGCTAGATAACTAACAAATATATATACATTGTTTGCAGTTGGATCGTGCGAAGGTGTTACTAATGCAAGATGTTAATTACAAAACAAGTTTCAAATATGATCATGTATGGAACATTGTCAAAGATTTTGAAAATTTTAACGATGATGTCATCACACCAAGACAAATTTATCAGAAGCAAACTTCCAACTGTGTCATTAGAATCCGATAATCCAACACTTAAATCTCAAGTATCGGTATCCCCTGTGCCCTCTGATTTCAATATAAATTTGAACGATGACAAAGTCGGTGACTATTCTTCCAACAGGCTTATTAGGGTGAAGAAGGCCAAAGCAAAGAGAAAAATAGAAGAAAAATCTTCTTTTGAGATAAATAATCTTAGAGTTGAAAACCAAGGACTTATTGAGTACTGAAAAAACAAAGCGAAGATAGACAAGTAGCGCATGAAATGACTAGGTAGAAAATGGAGATATAGAGCCTGATAAAATATTTTGGACTGTACTGGTTTTTGAAAACATTCATAGTAAAATAAACCCTAGTTGTCGTGAACGTAGCCAAATATTGGTGAACTACGTAAATCTATGTATTTATTTAATTTCCGCATTGCTCTTTGATTATTGTGATTGATCGTCCATAATAGCAATGGAAAGAACAAATTACAATTACGCCTCAGGACTTGAATCAAATTAGAGATCCTGGTCATCGTGCTTATATTGTAGCTGAACAAGCACATATTCTGGAACAATCATCACATCAACCTCATCAATCTTAACCAAACTTGTCAAATAATATTTTTGGCGAATATCTTATTAATATTGGTAAAGATGGAACCGATCTACCTTATTATAATATATTTTGCTTGTATTTTTTATTTTAGTTCTACTAACATTTATATATGTGTGTTTTAATTTAGTTTATCTTTGCTTGTAATTTATTATATCATTCGACTATTAATATCAATATATTTCTGGTTTACTTATTTGAAGTTTTTTAATGGATTTTTTAAAATTTTTTATTTAAAATATTTATTCATAAGTAAATAATTATAAAATTATAAACATATAATGAAAATATTTATAAATGTGAGACTAAACCTTAAAATTATTATAAAGTTATAATTACTTAAATAACCATATAATGAAAATATTGGAATATTGTTTAAATAACAAAATAAAGAATGAAAGAATTAAAAAAGAATAAATGAATGAAAAAAGAAAGAAAAAAGGAAAAAAGATTGAGAGAGAAAAAAAGAAAAAGAAAAAGAAAAGCCAAAAAATAATAAAAATATACGAATAGCAATGAAGAGATGCTATAGTGCCCCTCCAAAATGGAGTAGAAAATGCCGGAGGATTAGAGGTGCATTTCTCCTCATTTTGGTGTTTCTCCTCCAAAATGGAGGTGTGTTGGAGATGGGATGGCCTAAGAGACTATATACTGAGTTCCAGAATTACACCTTTACCATTTTAGTCATCTTAAAGGAGTTCAATATTGGATTTTTTTCGTTCAACAGAAACGTACAATTATTTTAGTGAGGGCAATATGGTCAATTAACTTAATTTGATTTGACTTTTTTTAATCGTACTCATAATAGAAAACTCAAAATTCAATTTAAGTCAACACCATTTTTCACAACTTCGAAAAGTAATAAATTACATGTTTATTAATCTCGATACCAATAATTCACTTGGTGATGTTCCATACATGACCTGCGTGGCCATGATAGAACTTGTGAGGCATGCCCTTGTGAATGGCGTCATTAATCTTATTGTTGACTTAGTTAACGATCTTGTAGGTCGTAAGAAACGTAGTCAAACAGATCTCTAATTCTCTCACGAAATTTGCATGGCAGACTTCTTATGTACTACATCAAGCCTACTGCTTTCATAATCATTACTAATGTTCAGAATACTGTTTCGTATCGGACGGTACCGGTCGGAACGTTCCGTTCTGGCTGAAATCCGATACCGGAACGGAAAAAATCTTACTGGTAAAAAATCTTATCGGTAAAAACAAATAGAACTAGGATTTGAAAACTTCATTGATTAAAATTTAGACATTGACATTTTTTTCATTCCACAACTTAAGGAATACAGATTGACAAGATAATCTCCAAAATTTATTATATCTCATGTGCTTGTAATCTTAATGCATTTTCAAACTCCATTTATTACTGTTTCCTGTCTTTGTTGCTATTTACTAATAACTATTATTGAACTACATTTCTCCCGTATTCTGTCCTATATTGTTGATCTCTTGTTCTAGTTCTATTTGTTCAGTCAGTAATTTCTTTTTAAATCACAAATCTATTTGTTGTTTTCTACTTGGTCAGAATTTTCTTTTAAAATTTTCATTAATTTACTTTAATTCGTATCAAATTTTGTCCTTACTACATTCTTTACTAAAATATTATAACAAATTTTACTTCATCAGTTTGATTTGCCGGTTTTTCTTTTTCACTTTTATCAATCTAATTTAAATATTCACCTGCTACATTTTTTTCCTTTTTCCCTTTGCAAAACGCATCATACATTTCCAATTTTTCTTTCCAAATTCTAACCTTAACAATATTCACTTGTACTTCTTAACCGTTCATAATAAAACTTAGATACCCTTTAATTCCTTAAAAAAACTTGGCATTATAAGTTTGAAAATGCGCAGCCTGCTAGTTATATAAATACGTTCTACTTACCTTTTCAGTTATTTAGCATAAGCACTTAGGGATGACAATAGAATGAATCAGGCCGAGCCTCGGGCTCAAGAATGGTAAGGTGAGCCGATTTTTTTAATTAAAAAGTATTATAATGATATTTTGGTCACTGTCCATCGGGACTCGAAAAGCTCAGCCAATCGGAGCCCTAATTGTCATTGTATTTTTATGATATTCTTCTTTTTAATCTTTTAATAACATTATATTTTGAGTGAAACTTGATAGAACATTAAGAGAAGATAACTCTTTTATCTTTTAACTAAAAAATTATATAAAAAGATAATCATAGCTATAAATGATAATTTATCAAATAAAGACCAAAATAAAAAACAAATCAAACCTTTTGTTATTTTAAAAATTAAATAAATTTATAAGGAACCAATAAAAAATTAAATAAACTTTTTAAAAATTTTAAACTTTCTAAAAAATTAAGTTTAGAGATAACATTGTCAAAAACCTATTCAAGTTTGAGACACACAACCCAATAAAATGCTAATTACATATTGCCCAAACATGTGACTAGGTTCCCACTTTGTAGATGCAAATGGTATAATTTAGTCAAACATGATTTGATGTGAAACTGACTTTGGGTCAGGACAGACCAATAGTCAAGCACATGCTACCAAATGCTCTGTCCTCGAATTCATTCATCACTCCATTGTCAAGCCGGTTTTGTTGACTTCATTATAAATATCTCATCACACAATTGTCAAGCCGGCTTTGGGGACTTCAATATCTTAATAGTTAATCCACGTGATCATATCAGCAGTATAAGATAAAATGTCTCGTTTAGGTAGCTACTAGTGAGGGCAACGGGTAGGGTTCAATTTGAGTTTTACTTTACCTATATTCATATCAATTTTTTATGACTCAACCCATATTCATATTTATATCTATCAGTTTTTACGATTTGCTGTCCATATTCAAATTCATTGGGTTGTTCGGATTTTTAGATATCTATCAAATTGTGTAACACATAAAAATATAACTTCTAAATAAAAAAACATAAAGAGCAGATTTTTACGAACGCTCCAAATCAAAATTACTTTAATAATAATAAGTCAAGATTTTGATTTA
>JAOTIZ010000005.1:6693927-6706622 GCA_027123425.1 Erythroxylum panamense
GATATTGATTTAATCACATTTTTTACAGATTATTACTTTTAAGGGGCTCTTAGATATGATGAATTAATAGATATACTGATCGAAATATTACTTGTTAAGCAGATTGGAGTCATCCTCCAAAATTATCGGTTACTAAATCTAAATTCTTGAACTTATTATTTGATCAAATGAAGTAGATGTCATCTGCATGTCTAAAGAAAAACTGGGATTCTGTTCCAAAAAGTCATGATTATATTATGTTTCTGGTTTGGCAAACTTTTATCCAAAGCACACCACACTGTTCCCTTGACTGTCAAAGAAATATTTTATTTTGAGTTTGCTGGAAACATGGCATTCCACATTTTTATAGTCTATAATTCCATTCCTCATCAATATATACGGATTCTAAGCCTCATTGTTGAGTATCTTACAAATTGTGATGTTTTGACGTTTTGCAGGACCTTGGCAGGTTATGCTTAAACAAACTGATGGTTCATATGCTTGTGTAGCAGAGAGTGCAACTCGATTCACTCTCGGTGAGGTAAAGATTTTTTCTTACTCCATGCTTTTCTAATTAATACAAATAACTTCGTGTCATTGTAAACGATTAATTGGTGTGCCTCAGACCAAAGAAGAACTGTTGAGAGTCCTAGGATTGCAGGAGGAAAAGGGAAGCTCACTGGAATTTCTACGCAGAGGCTACAAGGTAAACTTCATATCCGAGTATTTTCACTATATTATTCCACTGTCATCCTCTGCACCATGGTAGTACCTTAAACTTGAAGACATTGGTAATTGTAGATACAGCATGCATATACTTGTACATTTATTCTCTGGTAGAAGTGCAAATAGCTGACTAATATCTCAACTTCATGTGGATCTTGTAGACAGCGACCTGGTGGGAAGAAGATGATGAATTGGAATCATCTTCTGAGTGGCGTAGTTAAGAGCCAACAATGAAATTCGGGACTATTATACGCTCACTGTAAGCATTAGGTGAACCTCCGTGAATATGCTCAAGCCCAAGAAGCTGTGGATATATTTATTTTTAACCTTCTATACATGCTAGAATGCTGATTATAAAATCTCTTTTTTTATTCCTTTCTGGTTCTTTTCTAGTTTTCATTAACCTCCTGATATATCCTTTTTATTTCTCTTTAAAGCTATTGCACCCACACTTGAAAGAATATAGACAAAAGTAAGGAACAGAATATTTAAGGGTGCATAAGTTTATCTGAAGAGTTTCTTTGTTCTGTTAAAAGATTAATCGCTTCCCAAATAATAATAAGCTTAGAAGAATCTTCTATATTGGTCCATTTGCACAGCATGGAAGGAATTTAAGTTACATTACGTGGTGGCTGCAGTAGTCTCTATCTTCAGCACCAAATTAGATATTAACAAGTTACTATGACATATGCTTGAAGTATATGATGGAACATGTTGCCTCTAAAGTTAATCAACCAAAAGTATGCTTTTCGGTTTGATTTGTCGAAGCTACTCTATGAGTTAATCTGCACCAAAGTCAGGTTCAGGGGGTTTCTGTAGTCTAATCCTCCCTCTACCCGTTGCACTGTGATGCCTGCGAAGTGCATTGGCTGCAAAACGAGATGCAAAGAATGTTGCGCGAAGCCTGGAAGTACCCTCGTGTTCTCCAAATAAAGCTGTTTCATCATCATAATCATAATCATCGTCTTCATACGCCAGTTCCTCCAAGCGACGAAGCTCTGCTGCTTTCCTCCTGGAATATCTACGCCAAGCAGTTTGGATGAAGCAAGCAGCCCAAGTCTTCCACTGTTGCGAGTAGAAACGGAATGTTTGCTGAACCTGCCTGCTGTGAAGACGCCTGAACTGGGATGCGACAAACTTGAGCTCTTCAGCTTCCAATGCGAAAGCCTCTACTTCACTCAGAGCCCTGACTGTTCTTGTTGATGATGGCAAGTTGGCACCGGCTTTGGGGTCAAGTGCCCAGGTTAGAAGCTCTTCACCACAGAAGTCTCCTTCCTTGAGGTAACCTTGGTTAAAGAAACCACTTCTTCCACCATCTGTGGTAACACTTTCCAGGCGCCCACGGATGATAAAAAGCATTTCATCTACAGGATCTCCTTCTCGAACTATGTAAGTATACTCTGTGTATAAACTGGGCTTTAGCCGCTCACAAATGGCATCTAACAAACTTTCGTCCATATTGGCGAACAGCGGAACCTGTACAAAACATCCATGTAAGATTGATAATAAGAGAATAGAAGTCACGTGAGTGTTCATCTCGATTCATGCCCTCTTAAATCCTCATATAGGACGTTTGTAGTTGGGGACTCCTGGGCAATCATGATATTACTGATGTCCAACTCCTGGGCAATCATGATATTACTGATGTCCTATGTAAGTTTTCGTGCTTGAAGGCATATCTGGACACGTGATCAATCAAAACTTTGATGGACAGCATAACCGGTTCTAGACAGTGACAACTGACAAGAATATTCTGTAGTAAAAGTAGATATACTTACCCTTCTGACCAAATTCAAGCAAAGATGTCGCTTGATGTCTCGCCTGAGATCTTTTGGCAGACTCTGGACTAAGGTCTCTTCATCCACTCCCCGGGTTTCCAACCATTTATATTGATCATAGCGCCTAACTCGCTCTCTCAGATGCTGTGGAAGCAAGCGATGATGCATCCATTGCTCAGAATCGCGCCGTTTAATCCTCATCTCCTCTAGACGAACTGTCAGAGATTGAAGGTAGGTCTGTCGCAACCATAATGAATCTTATAGTTTTTGTTTGCTTAGTTACATTCACTTTCAAAATCCATCAAGTAAACATGATGCACTGACATGAAAGAAATGGGAAGGCTAAGAGTACTAATTCAGCAGAGAATATAGTATGTGGCATTTCATGAGTTGCTCTACTGCTTCAGGTTGTAAAGTTTTGCAGAATCAAAATAAGCATAACAGAATTAGCATCAATAAACTCCATGGATTTGAAAGCAGCGGTTTTACCATACCTGCATGTTTCCTATCAGTAGGCCGAAGAGGATGAGCCCTGATATTGCTATAGTTATGGAAAATAGAACCTCTAAGGGATAGGTGCTGGTTTGAAGACCCTGACCTAGTGTACTGTGTTCACAAGTGCCAATGAGATCATCAGAGAAAGCATTATGGTGAAACTAGCTGAGAATTATTCATTTTTTGTTGGAAATCTTCATCGATAAAGAGAAAGCGTATCATCATTGTTATTATTTTATCCTGGAGTATTGTTGACAAGTTGTGCATTGTACCTTAAGTTTTGCAGTCCCCACCATAAGCAGTAAAAGAATTTAGAGATAAAAACTCTGGATGCAACAATGTCTGATGACATGGCCTGCATGTAGATTCCAAAATTAAATGGTGAATGACCTTCTCCGTCAACACCGCACGTCTTGGAAAGAAGATTTTCGCTGACCCTTCGCCACTCATGGAAACCTGGAAGCCGCTTGTTCCCACAGTACAGGAAATCTATGTTACACTTTCCACTTCTGGTACAAACTTTGCGCCAGCAAGCATCCTTACGTTCAAGGGCAAGCAAGTACCAGAAAGCTCCTGCTATCTGTGAATCAATCCAGACTGATTTTGATAAGTTAATTCGGAGCAATTTCACTTAATGCTGGTAGGCAGCATTTGGGAAGATGAAAGAGACCACTCACATGGCTAGCAAGCAGGT
Organism: Erythroxylum panamense; assembly: GCA_027123425.1. Taxonomy (NCBI): domain Eukaryota; kingdom Viridiplantae; phylum Streptophyta; class Magnoliopsida; order Malpighiales; family Erythroxylaceae; genus Erythroxylum; species Erythroxylum panamense. The sequence continues at coordinate 6,697,600 of JAOTIZ010000005.1, forward strand.
ACCAGAGCAAATAGTAAGCAGCACCGGCCCAAGCACTATCAGCGAAAACACCTGCACTCTTTTTGAGGTCTGAAGTTAAAGGGAAAAAACGGCCAAACCGTGGAATATATTGAAGAAAGACAATGATCAATAAAGCCTGTTTTGTAGCCAACACCTCTGAACCCTTCTTTTTGTTGGTAAGATACTTCCACACCACAATCTGCAAAGTTAAATATGTGAGATAAAATTACTTTTCCTTCACTTTGCTATAATAGATGCATTAATCCAGGATAGACTTGAGAGAAACTATGCAACACATTTGCCAATGTGCATATACAGACTAGAAGCAAAAGTGAAGGCATTCCAAACCTGTGGTAGAGGCAGCACAGCCAGAAAATCAACAATGAAATACCGGCGCAAGTATCTGGCTGCAATGTCTGCAGGATCTATCACGAGTTCGCCGCGTCCGAAAACCCGTGATGACGGCGCAACATAGGCTGTTCGGAATTGAAGAGCCATGCGACTGAGATAGAAAACATCGAGTGCTGTCCTAACAGTAGTGATTGTGGCGGCTAATTTTGTGTCCATACCCAGGCAAACCATCTGATAGTTGAAGACAGGAAGATAGAAGAACAAAGGATCAATAGATACTGCAATAATGCATGATATCATAAAAAGCCTATTCCATAAGACTAGAGATTTGTCCTGTGGATCAAATATCTTCTTCTGAGATACTCTAAGGTCCTCAGGGAACATAGCACGAGTAACCCCGGTTTTAAGGGATCGTCCAAATGTTATGAGGCCTTCTGAACCCTTTTTCACTCCAAATCTGAAAGACTGTGAGGGATTCCTGTTAACATTCCCAGGAATGTTCATGAAGCCACCAAAATTGAATCCCCATCTCTTCATTCCTCCTGACTTGCTTTTAGCTGAGTAGTTAGAATCCAAATCATCCAACCTACAGGTATACACTAATCTATGTCAAGATCAAATGGTTAAAACTATTAAAAACCTAGAAAACTGCCGTTTGCAAATTCTTGTTATATTATGTTTTAACAGTATCTACCTTACAGATGACAGATAATGAAAGAGCAACCTGGCTCATCAAACTTCTAAAACTGAAAAGAAATCAAGACTCACAATTCCAAGCAGCTAAAAACCCAGATAAATTATAGTTTAAGGAAAGATTAGATAAATTCTTTGTACCTCACAAATTTCTCCTTATGCCCGCCAATGTACTGTGACTTGTAACCGCAATCAAACATCTTGCTGAATAGGTTGCATGGATGCTTTCAAAGCGAAGCAGTAACATGCGTGATAATATCAAATATCGAAATTCCTGCTAATGTGAATCAAGAAAGAAATCTCAGGTGCTGCTACCAACGTATTCAGAGATTATAATATCAGAATCCTCATAAAATCTAAAGCTATCATTTCTTCCTTTTAGTCATTTTCATATCGCAGGAACAAAATGTCGACCCACAGATATAGTTTTACAGGTTAACTTGAATACAACCGGAGTTATGCAAATGATCTAATAATAAAACAAGATAGGAAACGAGTTCATGCAAGCAATTCAATGATCTTCGATAATAAATCTTTCATGTATACCATAATAATCAACCTCATATGTAAGACCATCGTTTCCACCAATGCCATTGGAGTTAACAATGTTAATATGAAAATTCGAGCATATAATTAGTGACGATCAGAGAAGAATATCTCATTTTCACATGCAGCCCCTAAAAGTCAGAAACACTTACGAAAATGGACACATGCATAGGATCATCAACAGATTAAAAGTTCTGTATATCCTTTCCAATAATATTAAGAACAATATATCAAAGCTCAAAGATCAAGAAACTTACAAGTAACTAGCTATCTTAAACAGATCTTTCTATCCTGCTCTCAGAAATTATTTTTACCATTGGGAGAGAAATGTTTAACGGACATAAAGAGACGGAGGTTGTACATGTGATTTTAGCTTCAAAGTTAGACAAGACCGTTCTGTAACGCGATCTTGCAATTTCCTACGTCAAACATCAAAGATGCTCCTAAACTAAATGGATAAATGAAATATAACGACAAGGGTCTGCATGAAATGTCACATAGTTGGTAGTTTCACCTCAATGATGTCCGACTTATACGCTACAACGCTGAATTTTGCACCATTTATTTCTCTAGCTTTGACACAGACACCCATAAGTTTCCACCAAAATCTGGCTATTATATTACACCAAATTAAATTTGGAATAGGAATCAGTGTGAACTACCTTGTACGCTCTCTAGCACGCTTAACCTTTCTCCGTATACAATGGTCCCTCTCGAAAGACGTAAAGAATGCAGAAAACTATGGTCATGGCCTCACCAGCTTTTCCTGTTCAGGATGAATCCATTTGGGATACAGAGGACAACAACGGGTGCAAAGATGTTATGGCTCAACAAACGTCACCAAGAAATGCTAAAATTTCAATAGCTAATTGTTCATGGAGATTACAGCCCTAGAATTGAAATATAATGTTTACTAAATTAGAATCGGATATACTTCCAAAAACAAGTCATTGCTATGCATAAAAATATATCTAATCGTTCTAAATTAGCAGGTTAAGTATAATTTGATTGAGTTATGATTGAAATTTATTAGACCCAAATTTTGTATTTTAGCGAAACTTTCACTAAATGTTATTATTATTGTTGTTTTTACTAATGAAATTCTAAATTGAGTATTCAAATCAATTAGACTCAAATTTAGATTCAAACTTATACAACATGTTTTTATATATAAGATTAATTATAAAAAATTAAAATAGATTACTCTAAAATTAATAGATTAAAATATGTTGATTAAATTTGAGTTTAAAATCATATTTCAACATTTAATTTTAATTAAGTTTGAGCTTTAAGTATTGGGATTTAATTTCCAATACTAACATCTGCTTGTAAGTGAGAACCACATATATAACATCTATGTGACTAACCTCAACTATTTCTCTCCGGTTGGATAATTATAACATCTATGTTACTAACCTCAACTATTTCTGTTTGGTTGAATAATTAGTGAGTGGAAGACAATTATTGCAGGACTAAACAAAGATTGAATCCTCTTTTTTGGTGCTTGCATGATTAACGAAGTAGGGTGTGGACTTTATGAATGGTGCATAGGAAGGAATGCATGCACTCGACAAGGGGGATTAAAGGACGGACAGAGACAGACAGACAGACAGACATTGAAAGATGATTTAAAAAGGAGATGAGGTAGCCGAATAAAAGGGAAGTAGTATCCAATGTTTTTTTTTTTTTTCCGTTGCCCATGTATTTTAAGAGGGTCTCAATTATAGAAAGACATCTTTAAGCCATCCATTCTTAGACTAGTCCCCGTTCGAGCTGGGTAGGTTCCTTATGGGAGGCAAAACTCTGACTCCAAATTTTAAACTGCTGCATACATGAGGACAGTTCGAATCCATGCTCACTTAAGTCAGAAGAGCCCCTTATCAACTCACTTGCACCTTAGGGTTAGTATCCAATGTTTTGGCTTAATAAAAAAGGGAGGGAGGGAAAATAGTAACCTCCAGCAGGTGGCCAAACTACAAAGACCCCACAAAGTCACCGTCCCATATTACTCGTCCATGTTCTTTTGTCCTGCACAACAAACCAAATCGTATGTGCGGTGGACACAATTATACATCACATTCCCACACATAATATCTTCTCCTTTTGCTTTTTGAAATGGGAATTGAATATAAGAACTTATCAGCAACCACCCACCTATATCTAATCTATGTTGTATTCTGTATGCCCTCGTTGCTCGTGTAAAGTAACCAAAGTGGTGTGAACTATGAAGTGGGTGCTTCCAAATGATTGTCTTTGTGTCTCAGCCACGTGAGTTTTCTACGTTCCTCTAAACCTAATGCCAGGGTTAGCGTAGGAGTGATCATGCACTTTAAGCATTTATATGCTGCTTGTAGTTTTAAAAGTAACTGATATTATGAACCCATTTAAAGTGTAAGGAGATCCAATATCATTTTTGCTACGTTTTAGGATAAAAATTTAAATTTTTGTGATAATTTTAAAAATATCTTTATTATTTTAAATTATAAGAAAATTCTTTTAACAATTGTATTATAAAATTAGCTATTATTTATACGATTTTTTATATAAATAATAGTTTTTATATAAATAATAGCTAATTAGATCAAATGATTATTATTATAAATTAATAGATGTTCAATAAAAATATTTTTATATTATAAATAATGTATATATTTTTTGTAATGATTGATTTCACGAGTAAATAGCCATGTTCTTTTCCCTAATTCAAATTAAATAATGGTCCAACTTTTATACTTTTAGACATTATGATACTAATAATATGATCATAACTCCAATCTAGGTATAGGTTTATTAAGCGTAGTAATTTAAACTTTCCCTGCTGTTTAGTTTATTTTTCAAATGATTAAATGATTAAAATATCTCAATCGTTTAAACTATAAAAATTTTGAATTGTTTAATTTTTTATTTAATTTCTAACTTTTTTTCTATTACTTTAATAATTTTTATTATTAAAAATTGATTAATTTATTAATTAAATAGTTAATTTGAGTAAGTTAATATGTTTTTAGAAATTAAAATAAAATAGTTAATTTTTATGATACTTGTTTTTATTTAATAAGACGAATTCACAAGCAAAGGTAGAAAACAAAGAATTAAGACAAGACATTTCATTGGTATCCCTAGATGTTGTCAATAATTGCAGAATATTGACTTTGAATGGTGTGTTTAATTACAATTAATTACTCCTTTTAAGCTTGATTAGGGGATCTTTCAATTTCAAGCTCTATTTGGTTCCAATTGACCACACAAGTTTGTCTCTTCCATTTCATTAGACCATAAGTTTGACTTTTGAATTAATTAAATATATGATTGAGATTAATAGAATAAAATTTTAAGATATAAAATTCACGGGTATTTAAGAAAATCAATATTGATTTCATAATATGTGTTATTTTTAATTTTTCTCAAAAAAATTTACAACTTTTTCAGGAACATTATATTCTGTTTGGTTGCTTCAGAACACAAGGGGTCCCATGCGCATATTCTTCGAGTCGAAGACAAGACACCCCAATCTGATTCATTAACCCGTTTCTCCGCACTGGACAAAACACTTTTAAGACATTTTATCAAGTAGTTAGGGATTATTATATCATAGATTAGCGATCTAATCCCATCTGATTAGTTTTGTTGCTAAATAATTACTATCTCATTTATAGTTAACTATAACTTTCAATGTCTAAAACACATGCTACATTTTTTGGTTCAATTTTTAACTTTTAATTTAGTTTATTTTAATAATTAATAATTTTTATAAATTAAAATAAATCAATTAATATTTTTTTAATAATATATTTCAGTTAACAGATACGTTCTTTTTTAATAATATTTCAAATAATTTAATTTTATTCAATTTATATTTGATATTACGACAGTTTAATATCAGTTGAATTTTTAAATCTTAAATTTCTTATCTGAATTTTTAAATCTTAAATTTCTTATTTTATATTTTAACTTTTTTTTCAGTTTTTAAAATATTGATTTCTTCCGTACACAGTCATTTTCTAACATTCTTCTTCTTTGTGTTTTTTCGTTTCCACTGGTACATGCATTTGAAATGCAATGCATCTTTCTCGAGACTGAATTCAGGTAAACCTTTCGAAGAAAAATTTGATTAAAAGCGTACATTCATACGTACAGAATGCGTAGAAAAAGAAAATGTTAAAAAGGAGAACGCACCTGGAAATTGAGAAGGGAGAGCTTAACGGAAGGAGAATGCGATGGTCGTAAACGGAGAATGCACCGAAGAGAGAGAAAGCGCGAGGGAAGGGAGTGTGATGATGGCGATGGCGATGGTCTTTCTAGTTTCTTTTGTTTTCTGGCTTTGGCTTTCATTTGATTCCTTATGTAATGGGATTTTCTAAATCAAGTCACTTAACCAAATTTGTATTTTTGTAAATGAAGATAAATTTACTGTCGGAGGAGAGTGATTCCTGGGTTGGCGACGGTCAAATATTGTCAATAAGAACATCACATGCCCTCATTTTATACACGTAGTATAAATGTGAAAATTGGACACGTTATGTAATTTTTCGAGCTTAAGGATCAATGCTCGTTCATTGTTGTCATGTTTAGTACAATTTTTCTTTCTTATCTTTATCTATATACGACAAACTAACTAGATTTGCCAAATCGTTATAGAAGCAGTGCCAGTCCTAGGTAGGGATAGGCAAGGCACCTGTCCAAGGCTCGTCATAAAAAGAGCTCCATCGTTCAATTGTACAATTTCGTAATGTAATTTTATTAGTGTTTTGTAATTTAATATTATTGTTTGATTGCTGCTATTGATATTTTGTTGTTACTGTTATTATTTTTAGTTATTTTATTGTTAATGATATTTGTAAGATATTATTAACTGATGTCATGATCATTTGATATTTGGTTGAGTATGTAGACTTATAAATTGAGTCATTTATGTTTTATACAAATATATAAACTTAAGTATATTGTCGATTTATTGGAACTTTTTTTTATTTCATCCAAAGCCTATAAAACGATATGAACGGTCATGTATAGAAGCACGTAAATATGCATAAATGTTCCTACTTTTTCAGATTGTTTGCATAAATTATAATCATGTAATTCTTCTTATTCTTCGTTATAATTTGTTGAAACTTTCATACCTTAAACCGCTTGTTACTTTTTAAACATTGGGTAAAACGATGAAGTTATAAGAAAAGAGTTTCAAGTTGAAGAGAAAGAACAAGAATTAAGATGAGACATTTCATTCATATCCTTAATTGTTGTCAATAATTACAAATTATTGTTTAATTACAACTAATTACTCTTTTATAGCTTGATTAGGGGATCTTTCAATTTCAAGCTCTATTCAAACATGACCTCAAATTCAAAAAGTTCAACTTGACCACACAAGTTTGTCTCTTCCATTTCAGTATTATCATGTTTTAGCATAATATTACACCATAAGTTTGACTTTTGAATTAATTAAATAAATGAATGAGATTAATATAATACAAATACAATTTAAAAATACATAATTCACAGGTATTTACAAAAAGCATTCATTTCCTTTTCTTTTAATTTATTCGAGGAATTTTTTTTCTATTCAAAATGCAATGTATTAATTTATTCAAGGAATTTTTAAATGAGACTATTTACACAAAAGAAAAATATCATTTAGTGACGAATGTTACCAACAAAATTTTTTTGGATTCCATCGGTAATATAAATTAGTGACGGAATCTATTGACGGACAAACAAGTCTTAAAAATAGCCGTAGGTAAATTTATCGACCGATATTTTATGTAAACGTTGGTAAATATACCAACGGTTGGCTGAAATCATCGGTAAATTTACCTACGATCGTTTTCTTTTTGTCAAAATATTTGCAGACGGTATTGTTTATTCCAACGGTAATATTGCCAATAGTTATCATTTCCTGTCGGTGAGTATACTGACAGTCACGTAGAGCCTGACAGTAAAGTTGGTGACTACTGTCAATATTACCGACAATGATTCCCTGTTCTGTCGGTAAATATTATAGAATTTATCAATAATTTTTGGTATTATGTTGGTAAATATAATAAATTTTATCGACGTACTTGTATTTTTCTGTCAGTAAATATATTTAAATTTTTAAAAAAATTCTCGACATTAAATTTTATTTCATGATGTTATGGTTAATGCATAATTTCAACAGTTATGAATTATCTGTGCATAATATTTTGATCTTTTTTATATATTTAATTTGTATAAACAGAAAGTTGATTGATGATATAGAGTTAAAATTATCTTAATTGATAATAACAACATTAAATTATACATAATAAGTATTTGTAATTTAAACAAAATGACTACAAGTATATTATTATCCTGGTGACCGCGGATGCTCTAAGGTTCCACCCCTCCCCTTCAACTCATCAACCTCATTATGGAGTTGAGCTATGTATTCCATCAATGTCTGTACTATGCTTCGAAGCTCATTGACTTCATTGGTTGTCGACCGTCTATTAGATGTTGCTGTAATGAACGTGGAGGATTGTAAATAACATGTGTTCACAAATAAACCTAACCTAAAGATCCTTCCACGATGGTCCCTACCACCCACTACATTAAGATATGTCTGACTATCATCAACAACTTGTTTGTGCTGAGATTGTCGCTGAATGTTTTCTTGTATTTGGTCATATTAGGAGGCAATGTTTCTATTAGTAAGTGATAATTATTAAAAATTAATATTAAAGCATAACTTTTACATACATTAAGTTCTCTACATCGGATGTTGACAAATGTTACATCGTTATGTTTCTTAGTGTAAGTGTGCAAAAAAAGCTGACGGGGTTTAGGCCTCATGCCCATAGTTTTTTTCCTGCATAAGAATAAAATATTATAAGTGAACTATAATTTATAAAAATTTCGGCAAAGTTTTCTCTATTTTTATGATATTTACCCACTGTTGAATAAATAAAATAATTGAACATAGCCATATATGGCACCAGACATTTATATCATTATCACTATCCATAGTACACATTTTTTAATTCCAAAATTTACACATCAATTTAAATTGAAATATAACAAAGTAAAACAAGTAGAATATAAGTGTAAATTTTAGATAATTACAAGTCTCTCTGCTCGTGGTAGGTAATAAATCCTCCTGTATGTACAAGAAGACTCTCTTCCCCCGATTCTCCATGTTTGCTGGTAGAATTACACTCTGAAATAGACATTACCTCAGGTGATGTCCAATACTACTGCCAACGACTCCGTATTTGTTCAGAAATATAAGGCGATCATATACCAGCTTTGTGTATCGCACCAACAAAGTCTCGATAATGTGTATGTGCGACTACGTCAAATTCATCCCCAAAAAATTCTTTTTGAAATAAAAGGAAAAAATTGATAAATACTTATAATCTAATAATATTTATCTAATTAATGTATACAAATCAATTAAAAAAGAAAATAATATTTTT
>JAOTIZ010000005.1:6720370-6735818 GCA_027123425.1 Erythroxylum panamense
ATAAAATACTATCATGATAATGGAAGTGGTACACTAACTATTAAGTGGTGCATTTGGTGCACTAAAAATAATTAGTGACACACCATATTATTTATATCTTTTATAACATCTTAAAGTATATGTGAACTCTCTATCTTTTACTCATATTATAATAGAAGTATTATATAAATTTCTCATAACGACGTTTTATATGCAGACAAAAAACATTGAAATTGATTATCACTTTGTACGCCATCCGAAAGCAACTTTGACGTCCCACTACTCTCCTTTCTTTCTGAGTTGGATTAAGCCAACCGGACATTTATGACCAGTCTTTTGTCATTTTGAGATATATAGGAACTATACATGTTAATTCCATTATTAGATATACCTTTTTGTTAGCGCTTTCATCAATATCTCTGCAATCTTCCAAATCATATTATAGCGGCTGGATGCTATCAAAATTAACAAAATTTCACTTGCATCTAATTATAAACATTTTGATTAAAGTAAAACTAAACAAAATAAAAAAAGTTCAACTTATGTTAACCATATTTGAATACAGTCAAATAATTGTCTCGAGCATCAACAAAGACATAGCAACTCAGAATTTATCATCATCATTATACTCAGTTTGAAATCTCGCAGTTAGAATTATTTGTTATAATCTTTATGGCTTTGGATGTCCCTAATTACGACTCTATGTGTGTAATGTAACTAATATTAGTACTTAATACACGGTTAACTGTGGCATGGGATCGTGGCTACCGAAAGGTTGTTGTTGAGTCTGATTCCTAAGATGTGGTGACTCTGGTGCTGACTTCTTGCCCCCATTCTCACTCTATGTTTCTTCTGATTGAGGACATTAGGACATTAATTGCAAGAGATTGGTGTTGCTCTCTCCAGCATATTTTTCGTGAAGCTAATTACTGTGCGAACTTCATCGCTAAGCAGGGTTCGTCAACTACGACTCGATGGTCGCTTTGGGAGAACCCGGTCCCAGGACTACGTTTGTTGCTCCAGAATGATCAGAGATCAGTGGCATTCTTGAGGTGTTAGCCCTCGCTAGTTTCCTTTCTCCACTTAAACCAAAAAAAAAATCTATTTCAAATGTAGACTAGGACCCTTTTCTTAATCCTCGTGACGTTCAAAGTCTGTCCGGATTACATGTACAGAGCAAACACTTAAATTAACATTAGGTAGCGATGTATGAGTAACGAATTGAAGCCAGCAGCCGCCGTGAACTGTAGCTATTGGTGCAACTACAATACTAATCATAATATATGACGCTGATATCATCAATGATGCAAATCACAGTAACAACGGCAAGAGTATCCCTTCTTTATCACATGGACATTTAGTGGGATCTCCATTAATACTCTCTCTTTGTCATGACCTCATCTTGTCAATTATCAAAATAATTAATAAGTCAAGGCTCTTAGTCTTGGTGGATTCCAATAAAAAATATCTTTAAGCCCCATCTCTAATAATTAAATATCCTCAAATGGATATGAGTAACCTGGCAAGCAGGTTTTTAAAGTTTTCACAATAGCAAAATGAAAAGATGTTGGCAACCATCTTTGTCGTTGAATCGCTATACCCAACAAAACAGATAAATATTTAACTATCTGATAATAACCTTCCAACTACATGTAAGTATAATTCAAACAGCAACATCAACGTTAAGTAAAAACTCCTGAAGGGTATAAGTTTGAAAGATCTAATAGTACGCATTCTTACTCCTAATTAATAAAGAGATGTAAGTATAATTAAGTTTGAGGTTAATTAGGATTTAACGTTTAAAAAATATTATTTTATTTTTTTACTAATTAAAGTTATTTTAAGTGTAATTATTATCTATTAGATAAGTTTATATATATAATAATTTATAAATTACATATCTTAAATAAATTATTTGAAAATTTAGTCAAATAAAAGCTTAATGTTGAACTTGGCATGGGTATTAGAAAACATTTTTAGGTGTTGTAATGGCCAGAGTTTAGATTGGCTACTCCAAATGATGATGTCATTGGTTACGGGTATGGTTAATTCAGATGATACTATCGGTGACGTTCTTATTCAGAGTACATGCTGTATGCATTCCATAAGAAAGATAGGAAGTACTTGGATAACTGGATGACCAAATGTCAAAGTCAAATGTGTGGTTCAGTTGGAAAAGAACAAGTCAGAAGCAAAGATGATAATGAATATCTAAGCAAGCGTACATAAACCCACTTTCCCTTTTCTATTAATATATTTAAACTTACGTTTTACCAATTAATCCCAAGTAAAATGATATTTAATTGTGATGAAAGTGGGATTTAACATTCAATCACTGCACAGACAAATCGGTTTGACCTGATATATATAGAGCATCAGTGACGTACCAATGACATCATGGGATCCAAATATCTAACATAAGAACAGCAGCCTCCCACATTCCTGTGCTTATATATATTTATGTGGCCTCTCACAAACAGCACTACAAAGAAATACCTTTTTTACCACCTGATCTTGGTTTTCTAAGACAGAGAACCTTGTCATTGATTCTGTAAAGTAGCAGTCATGGAGGGTGATGATGTTTATAGGGCAGGTAGTATATTACAAAGAGGAGGTTCTTCAATATGGCAAGCTACAGCTGTGGAAGCTTTCTCGAGGTCTACAAGAGAAGAAGATGATGAAGAAGATCTAAAGTGGGCTGCACTTGAGAGACTGCCCACTTTCGGTCGTTTGGAGAAAGGTATATTGACTACCTCAAAAGGTGATGCGAAAGAAATTGACATTAATAAGCTCGGGTTCAAGGAGAGGAAGGATTTGTTGGAGAGGCTTTTGAAAGAGGATAACGAGGAGTTCTTGTTGAAGCTCCAGAACCGCATTGACACGTATGATTTTCTACTGCTGCTTCCGAAAATATTACTGTAAATGCTTACGTAGAAAGAAAACTTTCCTTGCTTTTTTGCCCGTGAACTAAGAAAAGCTGAAAAGCACACATCTTTCACTTCATTTAGCTCAGTACGCTTGTTTCAATTCATGTTTCCCCACAAAGATTTATGGGGTATCATGGGACCTCTGATTTTGCGTGCTGAGGTTCTTGATTCTTGTATAACGTTCATGTTATTCCCAGACTAAAAGCTATAGTTTCATCTTATTTCAGAGTTGGAATTCAGCTTCCTACAATTGAGGTCAGGTTCGAGCATCTTAGCATTGAAGCAGAAGCTCATACAGGAAGCAGAGCCTTGCCGACATTCTTTAACTTCATTGTCAATATGATAGAGGTGACTAACTCCTCTCGTTGATCGTAAGTCGTATGTGTGAGCTTATAACGCTTCCTTTATTCCTGTATCTGACATTTCCTTTTCAATTCAAAAGGGTTTCCTGAGCCATCTCCATATCCTTCCCAGTGGAAAAAAACGGGTGTCTATACTTGAGGACGTCAGTGGAATTATCAAACCAGCAAGGTGAAATAGGCCTTACTGATAAATTTTCAGTTTACCCTTCTTCAATTGCTGATGTTGAAGATTCTTAATATCTGATTATCCTATCTAGTTATTTTCTTTATTGGAATAATGTTTGATTGTTAATTGCAGAATCGTGCTACTTTTGGGGCCTCCAAGCTCTGGAAAGACTACACTTTTGTTGGCTTTGGCTGGGAAACTTGATCCAAAGCTAAAGGTGGATTTTCACTGTTTCTTTGTAGTCTGTCTTTTATGGCGTGTCTGTGTCATCCTTGTATAGTCTTTTAGCTTCTTGAATTTGAGAAGTTAAAAACTTTTGTTCCAGGTCTCAGGGAGGGTGACTTACAATGGCCATGGAATGAATGAGTTTGTACCCAAAAGAACAGCTGCTTACATCAGTCAGTACGATACCCACATCGGAGAAATGACAGTGCGAGAAACCATGGCCTTTGCAGCAAGGTGCCAGGGTGTTGGGTACCGATATGGTTAGTTGTTGATTAATTGGATTTCGTATAGTTTCCTTGGCAATCTGGTTTTATGTACCTTGACTTGAGTACATAATCATTAACTTCATGGCTATCACAGATATGTTGACAGAATTGTCAAGAAGGGAGAAGGAAGCAAAGATAAAACCTGATCCAGATATTGATGTTTTCATGAAGGTGAGCATAACTATCAGCGTTGACAAATGGAGATTTTCAGGGAGGATTTTCATGTAGTTGCAATTTAAGACAACTGACTGAGTGATTATATTTGCTGCTAGGCAATAGCAACAGGAGGACATAAAGCAGATGTCATCACAGATTATTATCTGAAGGTAGTGTTAAGAAATAAGATTCCTACCACCTCTGCATGTATCAACTCAAAAAACGATTGATTTGTTCTTTTCTTGGATCATCACAGATCCTGGGACTAGAAACCTGTGCAGATATTATGGTGGGGAATGAAATGTTGCGAGGTGTCTCTGGAGGACAAAGGAAGCGTGTGACAGCTGGTAAAATAACCTCTACTGATCCATTCCCAGGACCAAAGAAGATTCAAGTAGTCATTTTAAGCTGAATGAAAATATCCCTTTTTCTGAAATTGCAGGTGAGATGTTGGTTGGAGCATCAAAGGCACTGTTTATGGATGAGATTTCTACCGGGTTGGACAGTTCAACGACCTTCCATATAGTGAACTCATTAAAGAACTTCATTCACATCAAGAAAGGAACAGCCTTTATCTCCCTCCTCCAGCCACCACCAGAGACTTATGATCTATTTGATGACATTATTCTCCTGTCAGATGGTCACATTGTGTATCAGGGTCCCCGAGAACATGTACTCGAATTTTTTGAATTTATGGGCTTCAAGTGTCCAGAAAGAAAAGGGGTAGCTGACTTTCTGCAAGAGGTAACAGAATTGTATCTTTCGCACCCATTTGAGCAAAGGAACAACGAATACACTCAGCATGCTAAGTGTTCAGGACTAATCTAACTGCAGGTAACGTCAAGGAAAGATCAGGAGCAGTATTGGGCGCATAGAGATGCGCCATACACTTTTGTCTCAGCTAAGGAATTTGCTGAGGCATTTCAGTCCTTCCATGTGGGCCAAAAGCTTGCTAATGAGCTCTCAGTTCCATTTGATAAAACTAAGAGCCACCCAGCCGCTTTGACAACTGATAAGTATGGAGTTGGAAAATTGGAGCTGTTCAAAACTTGCTTATCAAGAGAGCTATTGCTCATGAAGAGGAACTCATTTGTCTACATATTCAAGCTTACTCAAGTGAGTTGAAAAAACTTTTCAGGGTGTTTTCCTTCAAAAGGTTTTGTGCATGGCCGATGCTGATTTTCTTTTTTCACTCTTGTTTCGTTTACTAGCTCGCACTAGTGGCCATAATCGCAATGACGGTCTTCTTTCGGACAAAGATGCATAAAAATTCAGTAACTGAAGGAGGGATATATGCTGGTGCTCTCTTCTACAGCGTGATTTTGATCATGTTCACTAGTATGGTAGAGATTTCCATGACTATAGCCAAGCTTCCTGTCTTTTACAAGCAAAGAGACTCCCTTTTCTATCCTTCTTGGGCATTTTCTCTCCCTCCATGGATCCTAAAACTGCCCATCACATTCATAGAAGCTGGATCTTGGGTTTGCTTAACCTATTATGTGATTGGATATGATCCCAATGCAGGAAGGTGAGATGATTCAAGCTAAATAATATTCCCTCTATATGTGAGAAACTTGTATCCCAATTACCTATCTCTCAAATCGATCCAACATGTTTTACCTGTAGGTTTTTCAAGCAATACCTTCTCCTTGTTCTAGTAAGTCAAATGGCATCTGCATTATTTCGATTCATTGGTGCGGCGGGGAGGACTATGGTCGTTGCTAACACTTTCGGCTCCTTTGCATTGCTCGCACTTTTTGCTCTGGGGGGCTTTGTCCTGTCAAGAGGTATATCACTAGGCTTGTTTTGGATATTACTCTTCTTACCAGGATATCCTTTCTAGTATATGATTTCCTTTTACTTGTTCAATCTGCAGAGAACGTAAAGAAATGGTGGATATGGGGCTACTGGATATCGCCATTGATGTATGCACAAAACGGAATCGTTGTAAATGAGTTTTTAGGACACAGCTGGAGACATGTATGCTTCTGAAACTTCACATATCCTGCATTTCTTTGTTCACCTTCTAATCATCAACTGATATCTGTACATGATCTGTTTCTAAAGGTTTTACCGAACACAACAAAACCATTGGGAGTTTTGGTCTTGGAGTCTCGTGGTTTCTTCACACATGCATACTGGTATTGGATAGCAGTAGGCGCATTGATAGGGTTCGTACTGCTATTCAACATCTGCTTCACCCTGGCTCTCACTTTCCTCAGCCGTGAGTGTCGTTACCTCATTCAAAATTGTATACAGTTAGTTAGAGACTGTGTTTGATATATGTTAAATACTTCCGTGCAGCATTTCAGAAATCTCAAGCTAATATTTCTGAAAATTGTCAAAGTAAAAGACCAGGTGAATCAAGAGTAGACATTGAATTGCCAGATCACAGTAAAGAACCAACCGGGCAAGGTTAATAAAAATTGTTCCACCTTTTAACTGATTGACTTGATGGCTTATAAATCGTTTGCTGATTGCATGCTAATCTATATCAGATGGTAGAATTGAAGGTTCGGCCAGGTTTGTATCTCTAGTGACAGAAGAAAGTGTCAACAGAAACCAAAAAGGAATGATTCTTCCATTTGAACCACATTCCATTACTTTCAAAGACATCAAGTATTCAGTTGACATGCCGCAGGTAATCCATTCCTGCAAATATGGGGCATCTGCTACGCTTGTGAAGTAAGTGCTAACTGAATTTATATTTTAATTTAAAGGAAATGAGAAATGAAGGTGTGACGGAAGATAGATTGGAGCTTTTAAGGGGTGTGACTGGTGCATTTAGGCCAGGTGTTCTCACAGCTCTAATGGGTGTTAGTGGTGCTGGTAAAACTACTCTAATGGATGTGTTGGCTGGTAGAAAAACTGGTGGATACATTGAGGGAGACATCATGATTTCTGGTTATCCTAAGAAACAATCAACTTTTGCAAGAGTCTCAGGATACTGTGAGCAAAATGATATCCACTCTCCAAATGTCACTGTTTATGAGGCATTGCTCTATTCAGCTTGGCTTCGTCTGTCTTCAAAAGTAAACGGTGAAACCCGAAAGGTACCTATACGCTTCAAGCTTTTGTTTCATATTTGTCTCTGATAACATATACAGGTCCAGATAAACCAAGAAAATTGCTGTTCTCAGTTTAATAGTCCGCTAGTATTTGGTCGGAGCCTAGCAGTATTTGGCTTCAATAACTAGCAGAACCTGACACTGACACCAGTCACACTGATTGTTTATCGGAAATCATCTGCAGATGTTTGTTGAGGAAGTCATGGACCTCGTGGAATTAAATCCTTTGAGACAAGCACTAGTTGGACTGCCTGGTGTAAGTGGCCTCTCTACTGAGCAGCGCAAGCGCCTTACAATAGCAGTTGAGCTAGTGGCAAATCCTTCAATAATCTTCATGGATGAGCCAACTTCAGGATTAGATGCTAGAGCTGCTGCAATTGTTATGAGAACAGTGAGGAACACTGTAGATACTGGAAGAACAGTTGTATGCACCATCCATCAACCAAGTATTGATATATTTGAAGCTTTTGATGAGGTTAGACAGTTGGCAGATACATATAGATTGCACTTTATTCTCAATTTCCTCTAAATTTGCATAACACATGACATGGAATTGCAGCTATTCTTAATGAAACGAGGAGGGCGAGAGATATATGTCGGACCATTGGGTCGCCACTCTTGCCATCTAATCAAGTATTTTGAGGTATGAAGCATTGGATAATCAGATATTACAAGCACTATAGATTAGTCATGTAAGCCACAAAGCTAACTTTTCTGCCTTTTGTAAATTCAAGGGAATTGAAGGAGTATCTAAGATCAAAGATGGATATAATCCTGCAACTTGGATGTTGGAAGTTACCAGTGCTGCCCAAGAAACAGCTTTAGGAGTAGATTTTGCTGCTGCATACAAAAGTTCAGAACTATACAGGTTTGTTGGCTTGTGAACTATTTTGACTAAAAATGAAAAACACCTACTATATGCTAACAACTATCATTATGGGTTACATAAACACATATTGAGGACGCAAAGGTAGATTACTGCTTAAAACTGTTACTGAAGTGTAGCTCGGCTTTCAGGAGAAACAAAGCACTTGTCGAGGAACTAAGCAAACCTGCTCCTGGTTCAAAGGACCTCTACTTTCCCACACAATACTCCCAATCATTTCTCATCCAATGTATGGCTTGCTTGTGGAAGCAACATTGGTCTTATTGGCGAAATCCCACCTACACTGCCGTAAGATTGATCTTCACAACTGTAATAGCCTTAATGTTTGGAACAATGTTTTGGGATCTTGGCTCCAAAGTGTAAGCTAAAATTGGAAGTTTTTCAATATTACCATGTAACTTCAATGCGCAGCTTCCTAACTACCTTCTATTATGCTCTCTGGTCTCAATCTCACTTACAGGACACAGAGACAAGATATCTTTAATGCAATGGGGTCAATGTATGCTGCGACTATCTTCCTTGGAGTCCAAAATTCTTTATCTGTACAACCTGTAGTTGCTATAGAAAGAAGTGTCTTCTACAGAGAGAAAGCTGCAGGAATGTATTCACCCTTAGCTTATGCCTTTGCACAGGTAAGAAGTCCTACAGATACTAAAAATCTTCCCTTCCTCGTGTAATCTGGTATCAAAGTTAATCTAGTTGTACCATGTTTTCCTTTCCATTGCAGGTCTTCATTGAGCTTCCATATGTTTTCTGTCAGACTGTTGTATATGGTCTTATAGTCTATGCAATGATTGAATTCCATTGGACAGCTGCCAAGTTCTTCTGGTACCTATTTTTCATGTTCTTCACACTATTGTACTTCACCTTCTATGGAATGATGGCTGTGGCAGTTACCCCAAATCACCACATTGCATCTGTAGTCTCTTCTGCATTTTATGCCCTGTGGAACCTATTTTCAGGATTCTTAATCCCACGACCTGTAAGCAACCGAGGCCAATAATTTTCTAAATCTTAGATTTCCTCAGCATTTCTCATACATGACACATTTTTCTCCCATTATTCTGCCTTACAGAGAATTCCTGTGTGGTGGAGATGGTTCACTTGGATCGACCCTGTGGCGTGGACCTTGTATGGATTAATTACATCACAGTTTGGAGATATCAAAGTCAGAATGGACACTGGCGAAACAGTGCAAGAATTTTTGAGGAGCTACTTTGGTTTCAGACATGGATTTCTGGGAGTAGTTGCAGCTGTAATTGTTGCATTTCCAACCGTCTTCGCATTCATTTTTGCATTCTCCATCAAGTCTTTCAACTATCAAAAGCGATAGGAAGGCAATTTTTGCTCTTATCAGCTTATTACCACGCAAGTTCATCTCTCCCAGGGAATGTGGTTGTATACAGTAAGAAAGGTTGTACTTGTGAACCTTCTTGTAAATGCAGATATGGTATTTGTAAACAAATAAATTAAAGCTGAGTTATCGATGCTAAACAGAGAACAAAAGTTGGTTTTAGAGGTCGCTAAACCATCCCACATTTGGAAGTACTACGTGAAAAGAAATGTAAAAGTACAATCTAGGGAAACTGATGCAAAAGTTAGCCAACGAGACATTTGGAAATAAGCTGTATCTCAACTAAATATGTGGTTCTGATCCAAGAAGTTGGACATAACTGCATAGAACTCAAAGCTACGATGGATGATACAAGAATGCTGTGCATTGTAATGGCAATTGTGCCCCCAGGCAAAGCTTCTGACAAACTCTAGTTATCTAGAAACCCAGTCTTCTCTTAGTGATTATCAGGAGTGACGTTCAAAATGGGAATATGAAAGAGATCCCTCAATGCAGATCTAGAAGAAGAATGCCACCAGCAGACAATTGCATTTGACATTACAAGAGAAAAAGACGAGCTTTGTCAATTAGAACAATCAACTGTATCTTTATCAAAAGGAAATTGTTACGAATATCTAGCAGTATTAATAAAAAGAAACGGAAAGGAAAAGGAAGGATTGCCAGCCAGAAAAATGAAAAGGAGGAAAACATTGAAAAGAGAACTTCAGTTGAACTGCAGTAAACTGGATCCAGCAAGCAAACGCAAACAATATCAGATCTCCAAATAAAAATTTGTTCTGTAGGAAATTAGAAAAGGGGAAAAATAGGAAGAAGAACATGAACAATTGCAGTCCCATTTTTCAAGAATACAGTCCAATAAATGTCCGAATCCAAACTAAAACAAGAAATACTAGATCCACCAAGATCCATACCAAATGGAAACAACAGCCATAAGAAAAGCATTCAAGCCCACCAATCCCCCATGATGAACAGTAGGAGCAGTGGAACGCGGGGATGATTGATTAGCAGCAGTGCTGGAAGATGGTGGGGGTGGTAAGGCATGAACAAGAACAGAGACCTTCATGCCATTGAAGCACTGCCCGTTGCCACAAATGAAGTAGTACCTCTTGGCCTTGTCAAGAGTTATAAAGTCCTTGCCACTGGTCCAGTTCCCTAGCGCTCCTTCAGTAGTGCAATTAAGATAGCCAGTCTCGTTCACTTCAAACACATTGTACATTGCCTTTTGATACCTAAATGCTGTAGTGGTAAATGAATGTAAAAATGAAGAAAATAAAGAAAAACAGAAACCAAACTGAGAAATCACAGAAAATAACAAACTTCCAGATAAGAAATCAGATGTTAGTATTCACAAGCTCCTGTTGACTGCTATTGCAAGAAGTATCTATAACCTGCTAGTAAATCCGTACCCTTTGAAAACAAACTCATGATCTTAGCATCTTGACATATAGAGATGAAATCTCTTGACAAATGGGTGCCTTCTCAAATCCGTTAGAGAACCCCGAATAGATCAAAGTATCAATGCACATCGACAGTAAAAAAACAAAGACAGACAATTAGTTGAACAGATGAATCAATAACCAATCTTTAAGTATACTGGGGCAGTTCAAGTAAATCAAGCAGATATATTTGAACACAATAACACAAACAGGGAGAGAGAGAGAGTACAAATGAGGTCGCCAACATAGAAGGTCTGGTTGTTGGCCCAGAGAGTGTAGTTGATGCCGGGATTCCAACCCTTGTTAGCGCCAACGATGTGGTCGGTGGCAGTGGTGGCAGGAGCAGAGATGAGGATGAGGAAGCCCAAGAGCACGAAGATAAGGCGAGCCCAGTTGAAGTTGGCCATTGTGATGTATGCTACCGTGTAACTAAGGTATCTCTTTTGTCAGTGTCACTACCTCCTCAATGATCACCTGGTTGGTGGTTTCGGTGGCTTTGATTTGTTATTTCTTGCTTCCTTTCTCTGTTGCCCTTTTCTGGTTGGTACTGAGAGTGAGAGTGACTATGGAGACCTTGAAATGGGAGGTCATGTGTCTTTTGACTTCAACTTTAAGCTGGGGTTGAACACTTGAACTTAATTCTTTTCTACAAAAAATGATCTTTATCTATTTGTATAATCCATACATTTTTCCACATACAAAAGAGAGAAACTTTCGCATTTTAATTTTAATTTTAATTTTGAAAATTGAAAACATGTACAAATTTCAGACACAGACACAGACTGGTCCAGGCTTTCACATCAGCACATGGACAAGCGCGATGATTTCTGTCGGGAAGGGACGTCTGGGGTCCAAAAAAGTGGGGTCATTGTTTAATGCATGTTACTGCTTCTCTTGAAGAAGCAAGCTTGAAAATCTCAAACCCCATGAATGATCCTTGTTGCCTTGTTCCTTTACAACTCCTCAACGTTCAAGTTTCAAGATTTTGCACGATCCAAGATCATAAATAGCAAACAATTTAGAATTATCGTTATCTTTATTCAGCAAACTATTCAGTATTCGGACTACACCACTAAGCTAAATCTTTCAATGGCAAAAGCATTAAGCAGTCACACAACTGCTGTTTCAGTATGGCAAAAAATTCAGTATTCAGACTACTCTATCTTTAACCTGTACTCGTTGCTAAAGTTTGAATTGAACACAGTTGAATAATGAAATTTGCCCTTTCTATTATTGAACCCAAAAAAAATATTATTTCATTTCAATTCCAATCATAAATAACATAAACTTGTGATCTGAACAAATCAATTGAACCATTTATAGGCATGCTGCATTAGTACCTATATAATGATTCATTATCTATAATGATTCTGTTTGAATATATGTCCATGTCTTGATTCATATAATTCCTACATCTACCGTTCAAACTTTCCTATTCGTTCTGTCCAGCGTTGAAGACCTATGCTTACCACCTTTCTTGTGAGTTGGAGACTGGCACCTCTTAGCTTGCTTTCCACACTGTTTTTGCTGTGCTTGCTTGCCTTGAACTGGCTTCTTCAACATCTTTTGAAGCTTGGGATCATCCGAGAATCCATTTGATATCATCTCGCTGTAATATTCTCTAGCTTTGCTAAGCAGTCCACACTTTGCTAACCCTTCCACCAACACTATATAGTGTTTCAAATCAGGTACCACTCCATACTGCTTCATTTCCATCCAGATCTTCAAAGCATTCTCAGCAAGTTCCAATTTGAAGAACTTGGTAAGGACCAATATAAAGCTATCGTCAGTCGGACCTAAACCAGCTATTTTCATTTGGTTGAGGACTTCCATAGTTAATTTAGTGTCAGCACCCTCTAGAAATGCATGGTAGGTCTCCATTGTTGGGCTTAGATTCTCAGCTACCATGCTAGCCAATATATTTCTTGCTTCTTCTAGCTTCTTTAACTCGCATAAAGGACGTATAATTGAATTGTAAGTTGTAGAATTTGGCTGCAAACCAGTCTCTTTCACTTTATCCAGGATTTTGAGAGCTTCCTTGAAGCAGTTCTGACGAGTTAGCACATAAACTAAAGAATTATAGACTTCCAAGCCTGGAACCCAACCCCTTTTCTTCATTTCTTCATACAGTCTAACCGAATCGAAAAGGTTTCCAACCTTTGAGAAACAGGAAATCATGTGTGTGTAAGAAGTCCCATTTGGCAAGATACAGCACTTTGACATTTCCCTCCAAATTCTCTTGGCTTCAAGCACGTCAACGTAAAGATTACACCATGCATTGAGAATAATGTTGAACCCATCAGCGTCCAGTGGAAAAAGCTTCTTATTAAGAAACATAAACTCTTCGGCCTCTTCAATGAATCCATGTTTACAGAGAGCTCTGAGGAGAAATCGAAATGCTTCTTCATCAGGGCCCAGTCTAAACATCTCCATGATGTTGAACGATTGAATCGCTTTGCCTGCATCATTTGCAGCTGCATATCTATTTAACACACATAATCGAAAACAGTACATTATCGAACTAACAAAATAGATGTTAAAGACTAAAGTAATCTACTCAAGTTCTATTGACCTTTAAATGCAGCCACTTAACCTTAATAAAATAAAACATAAACTGCAAAGTTGAAGATGCTAAACTTCAGTTTTCTTCAGATGAGTTAAGGAAAACCTATCTTATCTTCGCCAAATCTCATGTACGTACAGATCCAGTGAATTAAAAATGATACAATTTGTACCATGGAATGAACATCTTAGGCTAGAACAATTCATCAACCGCACTACTAACTACTGGCTCAAGCTTAGCATTGCTCACGTAGTTCATTTTAAAATTCACAAGACAAAATCGCAATCCAAGCTCCAAAGCAATCAACTTGCAAGTGCTTTCCGTAAATAGTAGCCATTAATTGATTTATCATATAGTCCATGACCAAAACTTAGTTGGAAGCATTAACAGCTGAAAGCAGCAAAACAAAATTAGCTGGTTGGGTCACCTGTCAATCATAATAAGCATTGCTTGTCGAATGTTCATAGAGGATCGATGCAAGTCTCGGATCAAAGTCCAACCAATACCGAACTTTCGATTATTACCCAAAACCCATATCATAAGCTCGCGTGTTTTTAGGTCAACACAGCGCCATTTCTCTCCCCATTTGAAGGCTAAAAACGCCAGTCTCCACTCTTCCTTCAATTCCCAAATCAAGGAACGCACCAAATTGTGATCGGCTCCAATGCCCGACTCATCCAGAAATGCAATACCCTCTTCTCCTGTGGGAAGATCGGCGGCTCTTTTGAACGAATCAAGAACGGCAGGTTCAAGAGAAGAAAGGGCATAGTTTTTATCTCCAATAAGCTCAAATGGGTCTGTAATAGTTTGGGTAGAGAAGTTGAAACGAAGGGTTACTTGAGATTGCAGCACAACTGTTTGATGAAATGACGCCGAGGCAAAAGAAAGGAATGGGCGTGTGCGTAGTGGAGGGAGGGAGGATGTTGGCGCAGCGGCTGAATTGAAAAGAAGTGGAAGGAACGACGTGGGTTGGAGTCTTTTTAATCTTCTTGCAATAGCAGGGAGTAACATGAGCTTGTAAGGATGAGGAGACAATTACAACTCCCTGCGCAGACATGTACTTGGTTGCACCGCTCTCAAACTTCCGAAAAGCAGATTCCGCCCAAAATGACAAAAGGTTTATTGATAAAGATAAGCGTGGGGCTTGTGAACTTAAGCTTTTATCGCACTACCATGATCTCTGGGTTTGTGCCAAATGTCTGAAAAAGAAGGCTTCTCATTCTATTTCTTTACTTGGACAAATGAAATATTCCCGCAGGTTTAACAGTGCAAGCAAATCCCAACTTCCAGGGAAAAGAAAGAAGATGTTTCAAGCCATTCCATAATTCTTGGAAAAAGAAATACAGTTCAGAAATTCACAACGTCATCGCTTCTGAGATAATGTACTATAGAAAAAAAATTTAACTTAACTGTTCTCAGGAGTAACTTTTGTAAGAACAACTTCATTTTCTAGTGTTCCTGTGGAATCAAATGAAGGATCAAAATATATATGCTAAAATCATAGGACTACTACTCCTCAAGAGCATCATTAATACTGACAGCAAATCAATCCTAACTATCACCTGGGCTGAGCTTTGGGGCACTTCCAGGCCTCTATATATATTTCCTTGCAAGGGCTCGGACTTTTGTGTCAAAATGTGAAGATGTAATGCGAGAACCAGGTAAATACAAGGGATTGAGAAGAATCTGCAGATTACAAACACATTATTGTCTCAAATCGTTTTGTTTATTATGAAGGAAAAATATATTAGTAAAACAATAGTGAGTAGAAAGAGAGTCCCAAAACTTATATTCGTGTATGATGTGTCCTGATTTTGAGCAAATGATTCAACTTAAATAAGGAGAAAAGCAATTGTTCTTAACAATGGTTAGTGGTTAAACAATTACCTTTATATACAGCTCATGAACATCCTGGAAAAAGCTCTTGATCCCATCCTCATTTCGCGAGTCATGAAGTAGCATAAATCGTGTATGTAAGAGAAGTCAAAGAATACAGTAAAGACTAGATGTCATAAAAGAGGTAGACCACACAAATTAATGGATAAACCAAGCTTGAAGGA
>JAOTIZ010000005.1:6752131-6770938 GCA_027123425.1 Erythroxylum panamense
AATCCAAGTTTCTTTTTTGCTGTAAGTGCGTGTACCATTGCCGTTTTCCAAGATTGATAATTGGTGCCATTCAGCTTGGTAGAGACTAGCATATAGCCGGGCTGATCTGAATGGTGAACGAAGAAAGGGTTTGTCGGATCCATGGCTGGCGATTTGTTTTTGTTACTGTTTTCAGCTTCTTGCGACATGATGCAATTTGCAGCGGATTACAGAGGAAGGCTTTCAAAACACCAAGATCAGTGCTTTGATACCATGTGAAGAAATGGTAGAATTTTTGATATCTTTCATTGATGCATTGGTACATAGCTTTATACAGGAACGATACAATAAACAAGGAGAGATTATCTCCATAATACAGGGTGATCCACCTAATGTCGGATTCTATCCCTATCTAGACAATTATGTACATAAATGTTAAGGATATATTCCTTAATATCATCCACCGTTGCTTCAGAATCTACATTCAGTATTAATGATCGAGTCATTACTTCTCATTGTAGTCGACATCATTATCGCACTATAGAAGCCCTTATATGTGCTCAAAGTTGGTTAAATAATGAAGATATTGATGGTAAATTCTTTCCTTTTTAATATATCTATTTTATCTATCTTTATATTATCTTACCTAATAGTGTTTTTTTTATTTTTTTTACAACCACCGGTATTAATGCAGAGGGGACTAGTGAAATTAATCGACCAATTGAATGTTATTTTGATCAAATATATGAAGATGAAAGTATTTTTAATTTTCTTTTTATTTAATATTACATCACTAAATGTTGTTTTATTTTAATATTATATTACTAAATATAATGTTTGTACATACAAATTATTCGATCCACATCCAAATTGTTGATGGTCTTACCAACAAGTAGAATTAGGCAATTAGATGATGCTCTCTCAGTCTTTACTCTGCAGTCTATCCAGCCCGATGATATCTTAATTTTGTAAATTATATCATTTCTTGTAAAATAATTTAGATAATCATTCGTGTACAACAACTTTTTTTATAGTTAATAAATTTGTTTTTATCAATTCTCTGTTATAATAATTATTAAATATTTAAGTAAATTTAAAATTTGCAATTAATTGAATTGAAATTCTTAACTATAACTATTCACTTGATGACTTTCATACAAATTTCTAATTAATTGAATTAAAATTTCTAATTAATCATACCAATAAATACATCTTAAGGTTTTAATTTTAAATTTATTTTCTTATTTATGAAATGCAAATATATGTAGCACCTTATAATTTAAACCTGACTTAATAGCTTTTAACACAAATTGTATTAATATTTAACTCATTATACTTAAAATATTACTTAAAACATTAAGAAGCTAGTGGTTTTACGCTTTCATTTAATGACTTCTAATTTTATTCAAATGAAATATTAAATAGTTTAATATTTAAAGATATAAATATTTTGTAATTTAATATTCGATAAAATTATTAACTTTATTATATCATAATTATATGTTATAATTTAAAGTTGTGACATAATATATATATTAAAAAGAAAAAAGTTGAAAATAAAATTTTATGAAATATGGTATGCTTATAATACTCCAAGGACGAGAAGGATTTAAAGTAAAACATATATCAAGGTTTCGAGTAAGGAATTACTCTTAACAAACTTTTGATTAGAGTGACTTAGGAATGAATCGTTTAATATCAGAATTTAGAAAGGAGAAAAAATTATGATTATAAATTTAGAATAATTAGAATATAATGAGTTTTTTAACAAAAGTAAAAGAATTATTTTCAAAAATAATAAAAATAACAATTTATAAAAACATATTAAAAGTATTTATATAATGTATTCTATTTTTAATAAATAATAGCTATTTTCAATATAATATACTATAAGTATTTGTTTTTATATTTCAATTACTTATATATTGTTTTGGGATTGATACATTAGGATTAATAAAGTGATTAATTCATTTTAAGATTAATGGATACTTATATATTGTTTTGAAATTGATACATTATGATTAATAAAGTGATTGATTCATTTTAAGATTAATATAAATACATATATGCATAATGTATATATTGTGTAAATAAGATTAATCATAATATTAAGTCCTACTACATACTTCTTTTAATATGCATAATAAAAATAAAAAATTTTACAATGATTATTTAATAATAGATATAATATGAACAGACAACAATATTTATACAACTATACAAGTAAAAAATCCACAATAACTAAAAATACAATTACTACATCAATTAAGAGTTTTGTACATAATTTATAAAAACATTAAAAGTTTGAAAATATTATATTATAAACTTAATAAACATATTTTTTAAAAATAATATTAAAAATAAATATATAATTTTTAAACACGTAAAAATAATATTTGAAATAATTCATTATACTTAGATAATAACTTTTTTACATTTACATTTACGTTATAGTTAATTGTTATAATAAAACTACAAAATTAAAATTAAATTCACTTGTTTGTGGGGAACAATTATGACAACATTATCATAGGTACATGTATTTAATAAATATATATTGGTTCGTATTTTAAACCATTTATTATATATAAATATTTTTGTATAATTTATAGGTAATTTCATATTACTCTTTACTATAAATGGTTATGCTATAATTTATAATTTACGAATTTTAAAAAATACAACTACAACTACAACTTTTTAAGATTCTCTTTAAATAAATATATAAAAATTAAAAATATATATTAAACATTCGGGCCGATTGAGGCCCGCCCACCCGAGCTAGGCCACAGGCCTGCCCAGGGCAGGTTGACATCGGGCCAAGGGCTAGATAATTTCGGTCCGCTCAAAAAAAAATTTTGGTCTGGCCGGACCATCGACGACCCAAGCCCAACTTGACCTGTTAACATTGCTACATAACAGGCTCCTCTTGTTTTGCAGGCTCCTCTTGTTGTTTTAAACTTTGATAGGTCTTTATCATTTTATTCGAATTAAAAATATCTCTTACGTGTGTTTACTTTTATCAAAATATGCTTTCCAAATGAAATCTTACCAATAAAACACAAATATGGAAAAAAAAATCAAAAACACTAAATCCAAGGTAAAGTGGATTGCTAAAATGTACTTGTCATTTTGCGGAGATACTCCTACATGGGATTTAAATGGCTTGAATGGAGCATTACTTAGAGATTTCAACATTGGAATTTTAGATAAGAAGGTTCATAGGACAAAAATAATGGCACTTGAAATGCTAATTGGTAAGATAGGTAACAAAGGCTAAGCAGTTTGGAAGATTTTGGAGTTATGACTTAGCAATATTAAGCTATAATAGAGGCAGCTCGTTTATTCTAAAATATCATGATGAAGCATCTGACAACTTGTACGAAGTTTAATTACATGTAAACAATCTAATGTGTTTGTAAACTAATCATATATGTGGATGATTATTATCTACAAGAAAGTATGAAGACAACTCTTATAAGCCATTGGAATTTATGCTAATAATAATATATACCAAATTGTATAGTCTATGGTTAGAATAGAATGTAAGGAGATATGAAGGTATTTTATGGAGTGCTTGTAGCAAGAGATTGGCTACAAAGACTAACTTGTTATTCATTTTAGATAAACAAAAGATTACATTCTCTTAACTTGATTTAGTTTTTTTTACATTTTCATTCATTTAAAATTGAATTAATTTTAAAAATGGAACGGGTTTGGAGTTTGTATTTTTTTTGGTTACAAGAGGAAAAAAGAAACTACAAAAACTAAATGAACGCCCTAGGGTACACTGTGCCATGTGCATCGTGATATAGTAACTCCTGGATGTCAAAAGGGGACTCTTGAAGGATATAAATGCCCGGACTTAAACAACCCGTGACTCAAGCTAGACTGTTTGTATACTGATTCCCTTCCCGAAAAACATGCTGGAGTTGACACGACCACTCCCGTTGCATCAGCTGCTGGATTCCTGTCACCAAAAAGGAAACTTCTGTCAGTATTATGAGTGGAGCAGAGAGAAGGTTAATGACCTCGAGAGAATCTGCTTCGACCACTACTCATCTAAAGCCCAGATCCCAACCCAGGGTAAGGCCTGAGAGTACCCCCCATAACTCTGTTGTTAACCGGAAACCCCACCCGATGTGTTGTTGGACTTTCCAATCCCCATTCCAATCATGAATAAGCCCTCCAGAGGAAACCGTCTGGGATCCCGGGTTTATAGCTCCATTAGAATTGACCTTCACCCAACCTACTGCAGGCTTAGTCCACCCCACGAAAAACCCTACTGACAAGCTCTGCGTGGGAAACACACGGGTTTCCAACGTCCTAGCCCGAACGATCCAACCCTTGGAGTTTGTATTTAACTATACGATAAGGAGTGTTGAACATATATAGTGTGTTAGACCTATACATGTCGACCTACTTAGAAAGTTAAAGACATTAAAGACTGAAAGGTCGGAATGTAGAAAAGAACATACATCCTCTTAGTATGGAAGATATATGGAACATATGATTGAAGATAAAAAAAAATCTTAAGAAATATATGCAGTCGTAGTGAAAGGCTAAAGTGTGATATACTTCTAAACAACCATTGAGAGAGTTTTAATGTGTATATTAAGGAGGTAATGGAAAAGAGGTTTCATAACGCAAGAAAGTATAATGGACCCATATGTTAAGAATTAAAAGGAAACTAGAAAGAGCGAAGGCATTAGCAAGCAACTGAATTTCTTAGTATAGTGATATAAAACTATTCAAGGTAGAACATATGTATCATGACCAACATTCGGTGGACTTTAGTAAGAAATATTGCATTTATAAGAAATGGGACTTAATTAGTAAACAATGTCAACTTTTTTGTACTACAATAAGGCATGTTGGTGGGAAATCTAAAGATTAAGTTGACCTTAAAGTAAAAGTTTTATATGCATATGTAAGTCAACTCCAGGTGAAGACCTCTGGACTACTCCTAATAAGAATCGTAGAGTTGAAGGTTAGACTTGGAGGTCTTAATAGCATCCAAAAGGGGGATGAATTAGGTGATGATAAATTTGAAACTAGAAATTACTAAATGTGTTAACGATCACAATTTATAAAGGATGAGAATATGAAATGAAATAATGAATTTTCACATTGAACTTAAGCAATAAAGTAAAAAGAGTATGAGAAGATAAATGTAAACTGATTTATAATGATTTATGTCTACTCTCAAAATTAGTGTTAGATTTATATTATAACTCTTCTTTTAAAATAAAGAATAACATTTATACAATATTTACTTAACAAACAGAAACTCTTTTACAGACTTCCTTTATGGTGAAGAGAACCTTAATGCTGCTTGAAATACCTTAAATACAATAGAAAAAAGAACATAATAGAAACTTATAACTTAAAATAAATGCTTGATAAAGACTTAGAAATGCATGTATAAGACACTCAAATGCTTTTTGAAACAAAACTAAATAGGAAAATAAGTAGTTATAGAGTTTTGGAATTTCTACTAGTTGTTAGAGCTAAAATTAGTTATTACAATAGTTAGTTCAAGCACACTAGTCGACCACTAGGTCATACTAGTTAACCAATGAACATTTAATACACAAAATATACTAGACATTGCACATTGGTCCATATTGGTCAACCAATGTATTCCTTGAAGATACATTCAAACTCACATGTTACATATTTAAGTTCTATTGGTCAACTACTAACTTATATTAGTTAACTAAACTTCTAAAAAATATGATGTTTAACAACTTCAAATGCTCAAATTTAACTTATTTAATTCATTTATAATTAAAGCAAATTCCAAAATGTCCACCGAAAAGTATTTGAAAGATTAAGAGAGTTTTCTTTTAAAACAAAAGTTTTTATACCTCTTTACGAGTAAAAAGAGTTTTGTAATAAGTAAGATGAAATAATGAATCTTTAATATTATCAAAGTGACTAAGTGATATTATAATTAACATTACAAAATATATAATGACCTTAATGTGTCCTTATCTTTTTTTGTTCTTGACTTGATCTCTACTTTGAAGGTTGCAAATTTGAAGTATTCTTTATAATTTTTACGATCAGTCTTCTGAGTTATGACAATTTCTTGTTCTTATATTGCTTCTTATAAAAATAATAAGCTTATTAGTGGTACTTATATTTTGTTATTATCAAACCATCGATTAGAACCTCCTTTGACTCAACATCATCATATACAGATTAGAAGATTGAAAAAAGTTAGAAAAAAAAAGATGAAGAAAACTTCAAATTTCATACAATGTCACAATAAGAGGACTTCAAGTAACATATAAGAAGTGCAACTAATTTAGCCATAACAACAAGACTTATTTAAAGAGATCACAACAAACCAATTAAGAAGTACCATCACAATAGAGTTACACTTCCTAACATAGTCCTATGACAAAGTTTTCTTAAAGTGGAGAGATTGGGAAGAAAATCTAAAAGAAGTAGAATTATCCAATAATATATAATTTGAATACTTATAACAATAAGACTTATTCAAGGACATCACAACAAACTAATTGTGAAGTACCATCACAATAGAGTTACACTTCCTAATATATTATAAAGTTTTTTTTTGAAGTAAAGAAAGTAAGAAGAAAATTTAAAAGAAGTAGAGTTATTCAATAATATATAATTTGAATAGTTATAATATAGTTGAGATTGTTCATTATTTTTTATCCTACTTTTTTAATATTTAAAACTCAATATTTTCTTCTAAACATCATCTAACTTTTAACTTATATTCATGATATTTATGGATTAACTATTGCCTATGTTGAGGCTTTTTACATATTAAATATACTTGCATATAATCACCACTCTAACTGAATATAAGTACCATTATACAATTTGATGATAAGCTCCACTAATGCATATTAAAAACTAGCTTTTATAGAATAAATGACAATGGTCAAGTTGTTATATGTAAAAATCATGATTAAATATAAAGAAGTAGAGTTTACATAGCAATCATCAAATTCAAAAGTCTACATCTATAGATTGAATACCTAAAGTCACAAAATCTAAATGTACATACAATCATCTATAATAACTTTTTTCATACTTACATAAAAAATCTATACCTTAACTACTTCTTAAATACAAGAACGGTGCAATACGCTCAAATAATAATGAATATGACTCACCATACTATAAGCAATTAATCACTTAAATACTTATGCCACGTAAAATAATCATATTCGTTGGAACTTTACAAAAATAAATACAAGATTGTTAGAAACATGTACACAAATTGTTTCAAAAATTGTTCAATTGTTACCCTAAATCGAGTCCATATAATCCCCTTCCAATGTTATTATTGTTAAGACTATATAAAAAAATGCAAGTAATATATAAATTGTATGCAATTCTTTATGTATTTTAATTAAAGTATTCATTTTACAATAAGGGTAGAGGTTTGGAAAAGGAAAAACCATAGAAGAGATACTAGTCCTTAATATATATTTTAAAAAAAATAAGAATGAACCTTGTAGCCATTACTTTATTGGAAAAAATGTTTCTATTAATTACTCACTAAATATTGTTGTTGTTAATTGAGCAAATTTTCAATGCATACAATAATTTGTAAACCAAACGATCCACAAGCAACTTAAAAATGACTTGTTTGATTTAAATAATATTTGTAATTCCAATATATTTCCACTTAAAAAATAGTCTATCTAATTTTGTTGTCAAATGATACATTAGGCATATTAATACCCTTAATGATCTTGAAAATTAGTACCTTCAAATGCTATAGATATTAAAGAAACATATTAAATATAAGAATTTTAAATATTCTTAAAAATAATATTTCTTAATTATATTAGACAAAATTGATGGATAGAATTCTTTTTTGTTTGAGTCACAATATTACAAAAAATACAAACGAAAACAAAGAAAAATGTTTTCAGCACAACTAAGATTGGCCCAATCAGTGCCGCCACCGCTAGGCGAGGAAGAGACATTCCAATTTCCGAAGCAAAGAGTGGACGGCGAAAAACTCATGAGAGACAACTGTTTCAGGTAATCAATGGCAGGTGAGACAAACACCAACGGGTTCAGATCAAAGATAGATCATTTCCTTTACAGTGGGGACAAGAAGCATGTGTTTGCTGGCATAGTTATTATCTCTGCTATCTTTGGTCTGCCTTGGTTCCTCATGAACAGAGGTTAGTTATTTTGCTCCATGTTCAAATCCCAGTCAATATTTAGTCTCTATTACTTGTTCTTTTCAGTTCCTTTAACTTTTGATTGTTCTTGGGATTTGTGGGTAACTTGAGTTGGTGATGGCAATGAAAAAAGAGCTCAGATAAGGTGGAATGCGTTAATTCTTCTTATATGCTTTTAGTAGTGGATTGAAGGCAAGGCAAGGCAAGTTCAGGAAAGTTTGGAACTTTTAGGTTAATCTTTCTTATTGGTATTGGGATAATTGGAGCGTCAAGTGAAGTATGATTCGATGGAATATTTTTGGTCATGTTTGTACTTTGAAGGAAATAGAATTAAAGCATAATTTTGCATTCGTTTTGTTGTTTTTTGTTTGCTTTCTGGAGTTTAGGTTATAATCCTTTGGCTGAAGTTTGCTTAACCAAATTGCTGCCGTAGCTGAGCCAATTAGCCCGTATAAAACTGGCCATTCTCTGTAGAAAGGGATAGATAGCAGAACTAGTGTTTTGAAATTGCGCTTTCTTTTAGTTACATCAACTTGATCGTCCTAGCTATTGTTCTTTAACATGTAATCCATGGCATACTGCATTTCATTGTAATTGGGAACAACTTAAATATTTAGACAGAAAAACGAGAATGGTCTTCTTGATTCATGATATGACTCTTGATTTATCGTTAAATGGTGTATTTTCTAATATGCCTCGATGGGGAAGATTTAAATGATGCATACATTCAATGTCAGTTGCTTGTTGGTGTAATAACCTTGTCAAAGTTACCATTTCATTACAACAGTTACCTTGAAGCTACGTTGGAATCTCGAAATGTGGTTTTAATGTCTGTTTCTTGAAAATGTTGCAGTTATATTTTGCTTATGTTGCATCAAGAATTCTGCTTTAGTCACAATGACTAAATATAGCGTGCTGATTTTCCCCATCATATGAACTTATAGCCACAAATAGACTACTAGTTTGTGTATTTGTCTATACTCTTACAGTAGCGAGGTCACTGTATCAATCAGAATTTAATGACATTGAAGATTCGTACTTTCTTTGATATATTCTTACACTTGGCACATTTTCTCAAATGAGAATTCATTATTATTCAGGTTGAGCTGATAAAGAGTCTTGAGTCTCTTTGGGGAATAAGATGTCTCCTCGTTTGCAATAAGAAAAGAAAATGATTTTAGAATGTTATGCTTTGCATGTTTAGGACCTGATTTGTTTAACCTAATTAGTCTTAGGAGAGTTCATGTATTAAATCAGGTGCATTATTGTAGAATTAGAGGCAACTGAATGTGGTTAGCAGAAAAGAGTCCATAAAAAAGGTAAGATGATTCCTGAAGTTGTTGCGCTAATGGTACAACAAATGGCAAGTTGCACATCTTTAGATGCTTGAAGTTGAGTTTGAAACTCAGGAAAAAGATGCTCTTCCCACTGCCGAGAATCCGTTAGCAGTCTTCTGATTTGTATAGAACAGTTCTAATTGGCACTTGATGCAAAATTTAATTGATCTACCACAGTAGCTCTGCCTACAAACAACCCAGAATCCTGAATTCATGTTACCGTATTCTGTAAATTATGACAAGTGATCTATCAGAAAGAAATGTTAAGACTGACCTGCTGCTAAAATTTTTAAAAAGAGAATTGGAGCATGGAATATTTGGTAGCTGTATTACAGTAACAGCTACTTTTCACTGTTGCTGGTTTCTATTTAGGGCTGACCATTACTCTCTTCTCTTGTAGGATCAAAGCATCAATCCCATCAAGATTACATGGAAAAAGCTGATAAAGCCCGTAGAGAAAGACTTTCTTCCGGTTCTGCTTAAGGGATCTTATCAATAGACTTCTAATCCAGAGTTCTTTGGTTCATTAGTGCACTGCTTTACGGGTTTTTTTTCAAAACTGGCTTACAGCCCTGTTGAAGGCCAACACATCTCATGATGTCTAGAGATGCATGATGCATTTGCTTACCAGAGGAATGCTTAAATTTTATTGACAGTAGAATTTATTTGCCTCTAGTAACCTTTATTTTGTCTTCATATAAAAACAGCCGAATGCAAATAAGAACCTGTGTTTGCTTGATTATGAATTCAGCTGATGATTCTTATTTCTTACAGAGGAGGAATCATAGCATTTTACTCCCGACCTTTAACATATAATATTGAGTTTCTTGACATAATTGTTGTTATATATAGCTTAATATGTTTTAAGTCGTTATTTATATACCACATTGCATCAGGAATTTTCTCACATTAGATCCAGTTGTTTCCAAACTTAATTCATCTTCCCTTATTGTAACCCCTTGAATGTTTCTTGTTCTGAGGCATTTCGTGAGGATAGAATCCTCCAAGCAAGCTCCTCTCAGTTTAACAAATAAATCAAGATAAAAATGGTATGTTGTATGGCCGACTTGTTACACTTTGACAAGTTTCATTTTAATATTAAATAACTAACCAACTGAATCATCTATGTTACATCAAAGCAAACGCTGCATCAAGCAAACAAAGAGAAGTTTGCTAAAACCAGCTGCTGACAAGTACAAAAACTAATCTGTATCGATTCCTGAAGAAGGGCTATCTTTATTCTCTTTCGTTTGGAACAGCCAAGTATAAATGTAATCAATATGAGTAAATTCTTCACTCAAATAGAAATTCCTCAATGTCTATAGTGGCATAAGTCTTCTGTATTTGAAGAACCACAAAAATGCACAAAATATGATTATTCCACTAATCGCTGTTATTATGAGTACCCACTTGAATGCACCTGGATCATCAAACAATGGAATTGTAAAGTTCATGCCAAAGATACCAGCTACCACCCCAAAGATGGCAACAACAAATGTTGCCGTGGTGAGGATAAGCTCAAATTGGATCAGTTGATTCCGGACATTATCCTGCAATGAGCGCAATTCAATTTTAGAATTCAACTCCTTTGAAATCTAACAACTGGTGCAGGAAGAACATTAATTGTTACTATTCGATTTTTTCAGTTATATGAAACAGTAAAAGCAAAGTGATTTCTAGTTCAATCTCGAAAGTCAGCAAAACCTAGAACAAAATTTAACTGAGGTATAGCTAAAACTTATAGCAAATATAATTTAAGAACAATAATGTTCAAGAGACGAGAATGACAGAGAGCATGTGGGATTCATACCAGCTGAATATTGATGAAATCCTCTGTGTCATCTATATACTCCTTCAACTGAAACATTGAGACGTTATACAGTTTCTCTACAATAAATGAAAAAAGAAAGTAAAGTTAAGAGGTAGTTATCAGTACCGATGTCAACTTGTTGAGAGTGCTATCAATGACAACAAAGTATGCTTCCAGTAACATCTCCAGTTCTTCTATGCTCTCTGTAGTACTTTCCGAACTTCTCATGCTCTCATGTCGGCTCCTAGCAAGGCTCAAACTCTTCTCGAGTTTTCTTGACTCAACGGGTGACGAAACAGGTGAAACTGGAGCAGAAACAGATATTCCTCCATCATTCGACTTCAATCCTATTGATGACTGATCACCATAAAACAATGATTCCATCCGCCTTTTCTTCTCAGTAAGATACATTTCAGCCATATCTCCATCATCATCCATGAGCTGCTCGATCTCATCCCTAACCTACTTACATACACAAGTCAAATACTACGTGAATATGGGAACTACATGTTAGGTAAAATTTGCCCAAAGATCAGATATTCTTGCAGTGAATTAAGAGTAAATTCAGATGAGAACTAAAGCAATACCTTCTGAACTCTCCGAGTCAGTGCAACAAGTCTGCTTTTCAATCGGCGCACACGTTCCAAGTTCAGTGTACTGACCTTTGATGTTAGCTCATCTAGCAATGGGTATGCTTCAATTTCCAATTCTGCTGCCTGTCAAAGGTTAAATAGAAGAATTAGGAAATCGGTAAAATTTACTACTTAATCCGGCTAAGTGATATGCTTTTAAGTCAAATAAAAGTTGACAAACATAATACAATACCTTCATCTCGAAACAGGCATTTCCAGTCAAGGTTGTACAGGGACAGAAATTTAAAACAATTTTGCTCTACACAGTCCAATAAGTAGAAAAGGTAAAATTTTAATACTGCTACTCAGTTTCTCATGTTCATTGGAGTTTATCAGATTATTTTGGGGTCGAAAGACAAAAGAAAAACATTTCTACCACCAGGAAGCATACCATTAACTGTTTATGTCAACCTAAAACCACACAAGAGTCCCTCTCAATGTTTGTGAAGCATGTACTTACATTTAATAGAAAGCCCAAGATTTTCACATATAGACAATGTAAATTGCACATGTACAAGACAGTTATGAAAGAGTTCCATCCATCAGAACATGGCTTGTGCAATTTGCAGGGAACTGCGTACTGCAATTTTAGGGTGAGTTTGCTTTCATATTGTAAGCTCTAGTCAATTGAGAATTAAAATTTATGAATATAAGTTAAAGATGATGGAATAGATTTTTAAGCAACAAAATTAAGATAGAGAAAAATGTGAGTTTTTTTTTTTGGAAAAAAACGTGAGATTGCATGGATGTTATTTTAGTTTTACAATATCCAATATTGAATGAAACCAAAAGAAACCAAAGGGGCCAGAAATTCCATCAAGGACATGAAGACAATGAAGATGAAGCCAGAAAAGTAATTATTATTTGCTAAATATCAACAAGGTTGTATGTGATAAGGGTTGACTAACTCAAATTATGGTTGAATGGTCCACAGAAGAGGGAAAGCAAAAATAGAAGGAACATAATGAGAAACAGCTCACACAAAACAATAGGTGTAGATGATTTCTCATCAATGGCATTCTATCCTTACCAAATATAACAAGGCACATTCAGAATTATGTCTATCAGAGATACATCGTTCTCCTTTACAAACCTGAGAATCAAGGAAAGTACAAGCTGCTTCCAAGGCAACCTCAAGAGCTCTAAACTCAAAGGGCAAGTAATCTGGGGATGCATTCTCAAAAACATTGTCAAAGTTTCTACTTCTCCTTCTATTGAAATGAGATCCTTCTGATTGCCAAACGTCACTTACACCAGGTGCTGTCAATCTTCTCTGTAGCTCCACAACATACTGCAAAACACAGCTGTCGAGGGAATTGAGGAGTAGAACTTCGTCAGCTGTAATAATACATCGAATTTGCTCCAAGTTTACTACTATAGCCTTCTCTCTACCAAGAATAGTTGAAGGGTAAACAAACAAAGGATCAAGCAAGCGTAGATCACGAGCAGGTAGATCACATCGACGCATCACAGTGAACTTGTCAACCTCAACAAGCTGAGAGTTCCCAGATGCATCAACACGAATCCAAGACCGAAGACCCTGACCACGCTTTTTTAAACCCAATACATCCACACCTTGAAATGATTGGCGTCCAGAGGCAGATGGCCGATAAGATGCATCTCTAATGTTTATTGCCGAAGCAGCTTTTGATGGCAGATAAGATGCATCTCTACCGTTCGTTTCTGAAGCAGGTTTTGGTGGCAGCAGGCGCTCATTGAGGTCCGTCATTAATAACAATCACTACAGGCAACTACACATTAAGAAACTAAAATTATAAACATCAATATTAGCTGTGCCCTGTTTATTCTTATTTGGATTGGGTGAAAAAAGAAAATCAATTAGACATGTCATAATTTATTGAGATAATTACAAATTTAGGTTATATAAAGGACTTGTTCTTTCTTTTGTTTACACATTAAAAGCACTTATTCTGGAAATTTGAGACAACATTACAAAGGAGAAAATGTCAGACCCCAAATCTCTGTCCATGAATCCTTATCAGCAGTACTCACAGACCCTCCATCAACAGAGGATGCCAAACCATTACATGCTCAACTGTGGATCCATTACCTTATTTACCTCCCTCATTCATCCACTAATATTAACCTCCTCCTCCTCTCCCCCTTCCCCCAACAAATTAAACAGAGTGGATGGAGAAAACACCTTTCTAGCTATGCTTACGCTATGAGTTTGATGAGATTTTAAAACCACCAAAACAAAGCAAGGCGAAGACTATAGCAGAGCCGATCAAAACAACCGTAGCAGAGTTCAAAAGACAAACGAAAATATACCCTACAGCCTACACCCAGTCATTGATGCAAGCTGCAGAACTCAAGGTACCCACAAAACATATTCCACCCAAAAGCATACCCGTATTAAGAAACAGGAAAAGGGTATACCTCAAATGGAGAAATCGGAGCACGCCCACCAAATAAAAGCGGTGAAGGCAGAGAGAAGCTGGAAAAGATTCAATCTTTACACCCTTAAAAGAGCTAAAACTCAGAAACTGCATTCTCCGACTCCGTAAAAGAAGTCTCCCAAGTGATCCGAACACAGAAGACGCAGAGGCAATGATTGGGAAATTTTCTTTTCTATAATATAATAAATCAATCACTTAATTTACTAGAAATTGGTGGAGGAGATGAAAGAACACATATTGGACAAGTACATTTGAGAGTTGCTTTGAAGATTTATGGTTTTGCGAGTACTTCTGGTCATAAGCTTGCGAAAATGTGATTTCATAATACGAAGCAAGACCCACCGATTGAACGGGGCCCGAGTAGGCGGGGTCAGGAGTCAGGACACCGACTCGGCTCTCAATCTCAACCAACTTTTGGGCGCATTTACGGTCTTCTTTTAGAAGTTTTTTATACGTCTTCCGGTCTTCGTCCTCCTCTTTTCTTTAACACTTTTAATGAATTATTTCCCAAGACTTAATAAAAAAACTTGCTTTGAATAATAAAAATAATTTTTTGTAAAAATAAAAATAAGGTTATTTACGTCGAGGACCCCTTCAAATCCCTGTAAAACGAAAAATTTTATACACTGGATATTTTTTTTTGGGATAAATAGTAAAAATTTTATTACCCTAAAGCAAGAACTTTAATAATAAAAGGAGGGGTATAAAACTATAAAATCAAAAGAGGAAGAGTCTTTATAAAAGTCATCATTAATTGTTTGAACCATAATCTTCGTATCCGATTTAATAATAACTTTATCCCAATTTTGAAGCTTGACTCAACTAAGGACTTCTCTTATAGCTAATGTCTATGCACTTTTAGCACTCAATCTACCTAGAAACTTGCACAATTTTGCAGCTATAAAACTTGAATTAGAATCACGTACAACACTTGCAGCAGTCATAAAATTGGAGTTGCTTTCGGTGGCGGCGTCAATATTAACTTTCAGCCAACCCACATCCGGAGGTTGCCAACTCACCGTTTTTATCGTTGGTGTTGCCGGAACAGTACCAGAAGCATGAGCAAGTCGACATTCCTCCAAGGTTCTTTGTGCGAAGCAAACATTGGCGTTGGCTAATCTCCACTTATTATTCCACACAACTCCAATTTTACTCTACCAAATTGCCCAAATTATCATCAAAACTGTATACTGTCGATCTTTCGTTACAGGTAGAAAGAATGATGCAAACCAGTTGAGCAAAGAAATTGTTCTTGGATGCTGCCAATGCTGGAGAACTCTCGACCAGACATGCTTCGTGAGTGGACAGTCGAGGAACACATGTTGTAATGTCTCATCTTCTTGATTACAAATCGGGCAATGCATATTAACATCAACTCGTCGAATTCGTAACCCTGATAAGCACGGTAATACACCATTTAAAACACACCAAATATAACTGATCACCTTTGGCGGAATCACACAGCTCTATATCTGCCTCTATACCTACTGATAACTTGGCAAAGTTGTATCTGTAAGGGAGCACAAGAGTTTATAAGCGCTCTTCACTGTGTAACGGCCTTTATTATCAAATTTCTAACACCAATCATCTCTCGCCGATCGTCTACCCAATGGTATTGCCAAAATCCGTTCACAATTAAATCAAGATTCCATGAAGCATTCTCCGTCAAATCCGCAACTAAGAAAACCTTTGAATCAGGAAGCTTTGAAGAAACAATAAAAGAATTCTTCATATCATTGAGCCACGGTGAATCCAATATTAGAATTTGGGAACCATCTCCAACCTATAAATGCATACCTCGTTATAACAAAAAAGAGGTTTTCCAAATACTTCACCATAAATAACTCGGATTGCTTCATAAATCTGCTGATAAGAAGGATGAACCCGCAAAATAACGAGCTTGAATAACACGAGATACTAGCGAATCAGGTTGAGTCATCAACTTCCAACCTTGCTTTCAAAAAAACGCAAGATTGAACTCATGGATCTTTTTAAAACCAAGGCCACCAAAAATCTTATTCTTTGTCAATCTCTGCCAAGACATCCAAAGAATTCCTTTCTCATGATTAGCACATTTTTTCCACCAAAACCGAATCATGATACGTTTCAATTCAACACATAAAGTTTTAGGTAGAAGAAACAAACTCATCACATAAATGGGTATCGCTTGTAACACAATTTTTAATAACAAAGCTTTACCCATCTTAGAAAGTGGTCTTCTCTTCTAGGCATTCAATCTTTTCCACACTCTAGTTTTTATAAACCAAATACTTCCTTCTTATTACTCCCTATATGAGAAGGTAGCCCAAGGTCTCAAAGACTCTTTTTCCAAAACAACAAGGATGGCACAAATAGACTCCCTTATCAAATTTGGGGTATTTGCATTAAACGTTATGGAAGATTTGCAAAATTAATAAGTTGTCCTGGTGCTCTCTCATAAGTCTGTAGACATCTTTGAACTTCACTAGCTTCTTGTGCATTAGTCTAAAAGAAAATAAGGCTATCGTCCGTGAAGAACAAATGAGATAAGACAAGAACTCCATTCGAAATTTTACATCCCTGTAGTCAGCCCGCTGAAAGTGAATGATCAAATAATCTTGATAAACCCTCAGTGCAGATTACGAACAGATAAAGAGAGAGAGGGGGTCTCTCTGTCTCAGGTCCCGCGTAGGAATCACGGGTCCAATTTCAAACCCCTTCTGAAGAATCTTATAGTTGACTATTGAGAGACAAGACAATAAATAATGAGATTCACAAAACCACAAGCAAAACCTATTTTTATCATAATTACCTTAACAAAAGTCCATTCTATGTGATCGTACTCCTTACTGATATTGATCTTTAGAGCTGCAGAATATTTCTTTCCCCTAATTCGGCGATGGAACGAGTGCATTATTTCAAATGCAATAATACAATTATCCTAAATGCTTCTACCCGGAGCTACGTGGGGGCCTATGATGTACTGGGCTCCCAACATTTAAAAATTAAATATATATATATAAGGACGGAATTATTTGGAGCTCATTAGTACATTGACTGCCCAAGATTTTAAAAAATTAAATATTTGTGCCCTCCTATTTTAAACTTCTGACTCCGCCACTGCTTCTACCTGCTACAAAAGTACCCTGAGATTCCGAAATAGTTGAAGGCAATAAGCTTTTCAATATGTAAGCTATCATTTTAGTAATAAGCTTCAAAAGTATATAAGCAATAGGACACGCAATAGGATATTACGATCAAATTACAAAAATATTATTCAAAACTTATTATTATTTTGTGAAATTTACTAATACTTTTTAGGTATTTATTTAATAAATTATTAAATATACATAATAATTTATAAATTATATATCTTAATAAAAATAAAAATATGATATTATTTAAAATAAAAAATAAATGTACCAAAATAAAATTGACGGATATGAGAAAAAATGACGAGGACCGTGAAATTGACGGATATGAAGAATACAATACCACACCCCAAGCTTCTTGTATGAATATATAAAGTTTCAGGTCTTATTGTTTTTAGTTCCACAGAACAAAAGCAACTGTGTTACCTGGCTCATACTGGCTCTCGAATCCTTTGTCTTCTTCCACACATTTCAAAGCCACTTCAACAAGAATGTTCAACCCCAGTGACCAGGGGGTCTATGGTCTCTTGTCCCCAGGTGTCTGTTGTAGAAGCAGCTTGTGTCTAGCCCAAGTAACCAAGCTTTCTTCAGCCGCTTCTTGTCCATTATCTATTGAATGCACACCCTTTCTTGGAAACTTTCCTGTCACCATTTCCGGTACAACAATCCCATAGCTATAAACATCATGCGTAAACGGAAAGCCCACTTAAGACCCGTGTAACCTCCAGTCTTGAGAAATTGAGATCATGAGTATTTTAGACAGACCAAAATCTGCATGTCGCGGTTGGTAATTAGAGTTTAATAATACGTTCGGAGGCTTGACATTACACTGTAGTACCCTCTTCAGGCATTCCTCGTACAAATAAGCCTAATAAGCTAAGCCCATTGTAGCTCCAATAGTAACATCAAACTTTTATGCCGATCAAGTGAACAAGTTATCAGATAATGAACCGTGTTCCATATATTCATACACTAGAAAGTCTATACTTTCCATCAGTACAAAATCCTCACATGGCAATCAAGTTCATGTGGTTGATACTCCCTATTATGTTCACTTCCGCTCAAAGTTATGAATATCGTACCAGGCTTGGTATCGAATTGAGCTTTGGAATGAAATTGTATCGGTACCGGATATCGGGTACCGTTTCGGAGAATTTTTAAAAATTATGAAATAGTCCCTAAAATTTTTAAAATTTACAAAATAGTCCATATTTGTATATTATACAGTTGTACTATACACTTTACTAGTTTACTGTTTACATCAATCATGTTTTCAAAAATCTTAATAATAAATAATAATGACAATTAATATGAA
>JAOTIZ010000005.1:6782619-6792730 GCA_027123425.1 Erythroxylum panamense
CTAAGACTAAATTTTAGGAACTAATAACTACTGTTATTTTGACTAAGCTAAATAACTTGACTCCTAAAAATACTCAACTGCATATAACACGCCCCTAAACAATAGAAACAACTAATAGTAATTTCTAAATCACTATTCAACACACCCCCTTGATTTAAAAATACAAACTCTAAGTTTCTTTCGAAAATAATCATGCTTTACTTGAAGAAGTGCCTTTGTAAGGATATCAACAACTTGATCACCGGTGTTGCAAAACTTCAACTCGATCTTACTTTTGCTGTCAAATTACGGATAAAATGATAGCAAATGTCAATGTGCTTTGTCCTGTTGTGAAAAGCTGGATTTTTTGTCATTGCTATTGTTGCCTTATTGTCGCAAAATATTTTTGATACACCTTCTTGCTTACAACGAACATCAACTAGTAATCTCCGCAACCAAAGTGTTTGACAAGCTGTTGAAGTTACAGCAACATATTCTGCTTCCGATGACAACAATGCTACCACATCTTGCTTCTTTGAACTCCTAGAAATTGCTCCTGAGACCAAGTTAAAAACATTACCGGAAGTTCTTTTTCTGTCATCTATACATCTTACCCAGTCACTGTCAGTGTATCTAACAAGCCTCAAATCTGCATGCTTAGAATACCAAATCCCAAAATCAGAAGTCCCTGCAATATAGTGTAGAACCCTTTTGGCAGCACCTAAATGTTGCACTGTAGGGTAGTGCATATACCTGGACAACACACTAACAACAAACATGATATCAGGACGCGTGTGTGTCAAGTAGTTTAGGCCTCTAATCAACCTTCTGTAGTAACTTGGATCAGCAGCCTTGTGCCATACTCAAGCTGCAGTTTCTCATTCACATTCATGGGAGTAGCAGCCACTTTGCAATTATGCATGCCAAATCTAAACAAAAGATCCATTGCATACTTTCTTTGTGAAACAAAGATCCCATCTTCACCTTGTTTCAC
Organism: Erythroxylum panamense; assembly: GCA_027123425.1. Classification (NCBI taxonomy): domain Eukaryota; kingdom Viridiplantae; phylum Streptophyta; class Magnoliopsida; order Malpighiales; family Erythroxylaceae; genus Erythroxylum; species Erythroxylum panamense. Next base: position 6,783,593 of record JAOTIZ010000005.1, read on the forward strand.
TTCAAGGCCAAGAAAGTATTGCAAAATTCCCAAATCTGACATTTCAAATTCCTTTATCACACTTGAATTAAAATCAACAATCAAACTTTCACATGATCCCATATAAATCATATCAACATAAATGCAAATCATAAGAAAATCATTCGTACCTTGCCTTTTCACATAAAGCGTGGGCTCACTTTCACTTCTTTCAAACCCATTATCCAAGAAGTATGTATCGATCTTGTTGTACCAAGCCCGTGGTGCTTGCTTGAACCTATAAAGAGCCTTCTTGAGCTTGTATACTTTGCTCTCATTGCCATTAACAATAAAGCCATCAGGTTGAGAAACATAGACCTTCTCCTCTAGTTCCCCGTTGAGGAATGCAGATTTTACATCAAACTGGTACACGAGCCAGCCGAGCTTAGCAGTTAACGATAGCAAAGTTCTCACTGTTTCAAAACGAGCAACAGGTGAGAAAGTTTCATCATAGTCAATGCCTTGATGTTGTGCATACCCTTTAGCTACAAGCCTTGCTTTGAATCTCTCTATACTCCCATCTACATTATACTTGATCTTGAACACCCATTTGAGTCCTATGGGTTCCTTGTGATCAGGAAGATCCACCAAATCCCATGTCTTGTTCTTCTCAATAGTTAACATCTCTGCCATCATTGCATCACGCCAATTTTATGATTGAGCTACTTCCTCAAAGGTTGTGGGTTCTGTGACATATAGAGCAAAAGAATAATTTTCATAGATCTCTCTAAGTGATCGGAACTTGCCCCTTGGTGGAGTCTCATTGGAAGAAGTACTTGTTGGAGTGGAATTGCTGCTGCTGGATGGGCTGGAATTTTGGCTATTTGCTGGACTAGTGCTTGCTGTTGGAGAATTTTCTGGTGGAGAGGAGATAGGTAGTGCTGTAGGTGCTTGACCATTAATATCATCAATAGGTAACTGAGATTTTGAACTCTCATTGGCATTGCTAAAGTTCCAACTTGCTGCTTCATCAAACATTACATCTCTGCTAATGATAACCTTGCCACTTATAGGATTATATAACTTATATGCTTTGGATTGAGTGCTCTAGCCAATAAATACACATTTTTCAGATTTTTCATCAAGCTTTTTACGAGTTTGAGAAGGTACCAAAGCATAAGCTATACAACCAAAGACATGCAAATGGCTTACCTTACGCTTGTTACCTCTCCATGCTTCATATGGTGTTTGATTGAGGACCGCCTTAGTGGGTGAGATGTTCAGCAAATACACGGCATCAACTACAACTTTAGCCCAAAAACACTTTGGTATACCCTTTTCTTGCAACAAGCTTCTCCCCATTTACACAACAGTGCGATTTTTCCGTTCAACTACACCATTCTGCTATGGTGTATATGAGGTTGTGAGTTCCCTGTGAATGCCATTCTCCTCGCAAAAGGTGTTGAAGTCATTTGATACAAACTCACCACTGCGATCTGTTCGTGGAGTCTTGATCTGACAGCCACTTTGCTTCTCAACAAATACCTTAAACTGCTTGAAACTCGCAAATGATTTAGACTTGAATTTCAAAAAGATACCGAGCTCATCCGAGAATAATCATCTGTAAAGAGTAGAAAATAACGACTCCCACCTAGCAACTCAACGCTCATGGGACCACACAAATCAGCATGCACCAACTCTAAGCAAGTACTAACTTGCCATGACTTGCCTACTGGAAAGGAACTTCTCTTATGCTTTCAATAAACACATCCTTCACAGAAACTAAGAGTATCAATCTTAGGTAAACCAACAACCATATCCTTACGACCCAACAATTGCAACCCCTTGATGTTCAAATGACCATACCGCAAGTGCCACAAACTCGCCTTAGTACTTCCATTAGCAACTAAAGCACAATTTTTAACATCAGAAACTTCTAACGGAAACATTCTATTTTGAGTCATCCTAACATCAACAATTTTCAACCCTGACTTCTTGTCACGAATGCTACATGCATCATCATCAAACATAATCGAATATTCACTAGACATCAATTGCCCCACACTTAACAAATTATGGGCTAAAGAGGGAACATATTTCACATCATGAAGAAGCTTTATATTGCCATTAGAAGTTTGGATAGCAATAGTACCTCTCCCTTCAACTTTCTTGAGCTTTTCATCTCCAAGTCGAACCTCAGACTTTTGTGATTCATCAAGCTGCTTGAACAGCTGCCTCAGGCCAGTCATGTGATTAGAGCAACCGTTGTCTATGAACCAAACATTATTGGATACTGCATCTGCAAGGAAGTGAGCCATGAACAGGTTGCTTTCTTCTTCTGGCTTCTTTGTGAAATTTGCTTGATTTTTCTCACCCCTCTGCTTCTCCCAACAATCAGCTTCCTTGTGCCTAAATTTTTTGCAGTAATAACATTCAATGCCGCTCTTAATCTGTCAACGATCACCACCAAATGGACCTCGACCTCTGCCACGACCTCGACCCTGGAAACCACCTCTGCCACCATGCCCTCTAGTTCCTGAATTTTCTGACCTCCCTATGAAAAATGACTCCTCTGTCATTTGAAATGCTTTTTCCTCAACATTTTCTTCTGAAGCTTTAAGTCTATCCTCATGGGCTTGTAACGAACTCATCAATTCATCAAAGCCATATATGGAAAGATTATGGGATTCCTCAATGGCAGCAACAACATGGTTAAATCTATCTGTAAGGCTTCTAAGAACCTTGGACATAATAGTTTCATCACTAAGTTTGTCACCATAAGCTTTCATTTGGTTGACAAGGGTAGCTACTTTAGATAATCTTGAACAGTATCATCCTTCTTCATCCTCAAATTTTCAAATTCACGTCTAAGGGACTTGAGTTTGATAGTCATTACCTTAGCTGAGCCTTGAAATTCCTTCTTCAAAATCTCCCAAACTTCCTTGGAAGTTTCTGCAGCTACAATTCTGCAAAAAATTGACTCATGCATTGCCTGTTGAATGAAGAACAAGGCCTTTGAATCTTTCTTTTTTGTTCTCTTGTAACCTCTGATCATTTGTATCTATTTCATCATACCCATTTTCTACCAAGTCCAGAGATCTTGAGACTTGAACAAAGTTTTCATTTTTATGCTCCAAAAATCATATTTATCTCCATTGAAAATGAGAATTGCTTGCTGAACTGTTACGGAAGCACCATTAGTAGCCATGGTGTTGCTCTCAATTTAGATATGCAAAATCCTCTTTGAAATTCACTCTGTAATTTTTCAAGAAGAGTTCCAGCTGTAGTGACTTAGATATACTAAATTCTTTGATAATCACTAATACTTTGACACCATTCTCGCAAAGTACCAGTGAAACAAGTGTAAACTCGGACAAAATATCTGGTAAAGGATTATTCGATTGAGCCATTTGTAGATCTATCCATACACCAAATTCTCGCAATCAATTTCCCCATTTCTTTAAGGGTAGATTGTCAAAAGTGAACCAAGGTCCTGAAGTGGGCTTGGTTTGAACAACTAGTTAAGCAAGTCTTGCCTGTGGTGCTGGTGTAGGCCTAAAAGGTTCAGTACCTGTGGATTCTACTTCACTTATTTATGGTTCAACTTTAGTAGGTTCAGGCATAGTCATCAAAACTTGTGATAATTCTGACAGATCAGCTAGTTGTGTTGAGGAATCATAAGCTATTCACATGATGATTCAGAGATTGTTGTAGAGACTTCAGATGTTGGGACAAAGGCTTCAGAATAAGTTTCTGTATTATCTGATTGAGTAGATGAATCGTCTGTAGTAAGTGTAGGTTCAAGAGTTGCTATGAACTCTATCTGAGGTGTTTTGTCCTTCCCAGTATAGGTGGAAGGTTGAGACTTCGGTGGAGAAGTAGGAGGTGTATATATCTGTAATGGTTTACTCCACTAATTATCTGGTTCAGATTTAGTGAATGAAGGTGATGGCTTATAAACCGGTTCAGGCTTTAGCTTTGACTTTGATTTCTTAGGTTTAGCTTGAGCTGCCTAAGGATGAATATACTGTCTAATCAAAAGATAGTTGAACTTGAAGACCTTTTGGATACGTTTGATATATAGGAGACATGTATACTGGTTGTATACATAGCATGAGTCTATTAACTGATTCCATCTAGCTTAGAATCAATTCTTCGAAGAACTTTGTTATGTGCTACTGTATTTGATGTTTTCTAGTTAAGAACTTCATCAGAAGGATTTGAGACAATTGTTCCTTGTCAAGAGATTCTTGTGGCTCGAATATAAGCATTAGAGATAACCCTAGTTATTTCATCAGTACTCCTATATAAAAAAGGAAAGTCTTCTTCATATGGATTAACCAACATGTAAGGCATAGAAGTAGGAGTCATAACATGAATTGTTAGCTTAGATTGACAGGTAGAAGATTTCAGCATCTCATGAAGAGATCTGGGTCTGAATCTTTCTGTTTGTAGACTAATAGATTTGCTGGAATCATCTGGGTGTGGATGATGTTGTTGAGAAGGCATACAACAAGGTTTTGGATTTTTCTTCTTCCTTCTCCTTCTGGCATACTGTTCATCATCATCATCATCATCATCACTATCTGACTCAGGATTGAGACAGAATTCACAGTCAGGTTCATGCATAGATGGGTCGACATCCCATACAAAATGTCCACGATAATGACTAACATAAACTGGATCTCTATTAGATTTGAAATAATTGATAGGCTGGATCATAAAGAACAGATCCTGATGTAGAGGGTCCAGATGGATCCTCGTTGGGCTTTGCATAGATGGACTTCACCGTTCCATCCTGTAATATCTTTAGAATAAGAGGAGTTGTTATATGAAAAGAGTGTCAATGAGGTGCGTGGAATACCTTTTAGTAATTGGTGATCCATTCAGTAGACATAAACATTTTAAGCTCCTGTGCTGGTAGTTTCTTCGGGATTTGGATGATAATAGTCTAATAATTGGAATGATCAGCAACCATATAAAGGGCATCCGAAGTAGAATTTGGAAAGTTAAGATCCAAAGCATGATTATGTAGACGATAGATCATTTGGTGATGTAAAGTAGTCATGATGGCAGTAGGATCTTGATCTACTCTAGGGATCTGGATTTGAACTTGTAGAAGTTCAGACAAAGTAGAATCATCCAACCTGATGTTGAAATCAGGTGCTATCATTAGAATGAAACTTCCATTATTGAGCGTTGTTAGCAAGGTACTAATCAAAGCATTATGATACATTGTAGAGGTAGTGTCTAGAAGAGATATCTTGGCTGTAGCAAGTACTCCTTTTCTTCCATGAAGTGTAAGAATAAGACGTATAGCTCCAACAAGAAGATGTGTATGATTGTGCTCGCTCTAGAGAGAGATCAACTCCTTAGGGATTTCAAGCTTTATTTATTATTTTATAATTGTAGATCTGAGGCCATATTGTTCCAATCTGGAACTCTAGATGATTTCTTTTACTTTTGAGTGAGATATAGACAATATAGTTTGAAAACTTCTTATCTAAGAATAATTACGAGAATATATACTGTACGAAATCAACAAAGATAAAGAAGACTCACAAACACGATTTTCTATAGGAACATAGGTACACGATTTTCTATAGGAACATAGGTAATCTCTACTAGATAGATAACACACACCTTACACTAGAAGGTAAACTCGAAATAGGCAAAGTTGAAGAGAAATGAATAGGGTCATTGGGTAATGTTTCCATTACTTATGGGCTCTCTCCCTACTCACTCTTATCAAGAGACAATGTTACCATCGGTCAAGACTCGTAAGCTAGCTCTGATACCACACCGAGACCCTAAAGGGCACATAGGAAAAGTACGATAACCAATTAGCCAAAACAACACCTTTGAGAAGACCATCGACTAACCAAAGTCGGATTATAGGCTACTGAGTTGTTTGGTAGACTATTGTGGATCAACATGGGAACCTTTGTGACTATTGGTAAGTTCCAGGTATGATGGTTAAGACAACAAAGCCCTTCTCTCCACGGGCACACAACTCTCAGCTTTCCTCTTAGGAACCTTATACCCTTCACAACTCTCTTTTTTCTTTTGAAACAATAGTTACAATAGTACCTACACTCTTTTCCCTGTTAAACTCTAATCTCACAGCAAAATTATTTTTTAAAGTAATCACAAATTGTCTTAAACTTTCTGATACATAAGATCCTCAAAAGAGGTGATTGTAGAGCATACTTATCTCTGTACCTAGACAGCTAATAACATCACTCAAGACTTAATCTTTCAGGAGAGGGAGAACTTAAAGAGAATAGAAAGTAGTTAAACTAAACTTTATTAAACTAATCTTCAACGTAAGAAGAACTGGCTTACAACTGAGGAGGAGCCTTGCTTTTATAGGTGAAGCAAGGGTAGAAAAGTAAATCTCTCAAGAGACACACTCTGAAGAGCTAGCTATCGTGTCTTGACCGGCGGTAACATTGTCTCTTAATAGTAGTGAGTAGGGAGAGAGCCTATAAGTAATGGAAACACTACCCAATGACCCTATTTATTTCTCTTCAACTTTGTCTATGTCTAGTCTACCTTTTAGGGTAAAGCATGTGCTATCTAATGGTACAGAAAATCTAGTGAAGATTACCCATGTTCCTATTAAAAATCATGTTTGTGAGCCTTCTTTACCTTTGTTAAGTCCGTACAATTTTTATTCTTGTAATCATTCTTGGATAAGAAGAATTAATACTATATTGTCTATATCTCGCCTAAAAGTAAAAGAAATCATCCAAAGTTCTAGGTTGGAATAGTGTGACCTCAGATCTACAATCGCAGATTAATACCTAAAACTTGAAATCCCTAAAGAGTTGATCTTTTCCTAGGGGGAGCAAAGGAATACCTGCTATAGGCAGGATATCTTTTCTCAACACTACCTATACAATATACAAGAATGCTTTGATTAGTACCTTGCTAACAACGCTCAATAATGGAAGTGTCATTCTGACGATAACACCTGATTTCAATATCAGGTTCGATGATCTCACTTTATCTAAACGTTTGCAAGTTCAAATTCAGATCACTAGAGCAGATCAAGATCCTATAACCATCATGGCTACTTGACATAACTAGATGATCTATCATCTATAGAATCATACTTTGGGTCTTAAGTTTCCAAATTCTACTTCAGATGCCCTTTACATGGTTACTGATCATTTCAATAATTAGACTACTATCATCCAGATCCTAAAGTAACTACCAACATAGGAGCTTAGAAAGTTTATGCCTAATGAATGGATCACTAATTACTAGAAGGTCTTCCATGCACCTCATCGACACTCTTTTCATACAACAACTCCTCCGATTCTAAAGACATTAAAGGATGAAACAGTGAAGTCCATCTATGCAAAGCCTAATGAGGATCCATTTGGACCCTTTACATCATGATCTGTCTTTATGATCCAGCCTATCAATTATTTCAAATCTAATAGAGATCCCGTTTATGTTAGTAATCATCATGGACATTTTGTATGGGATGTCGACCCATCTATGTGTAAATCCAACTATGAAATCTATCTCAATCCTGAGTTAGATAATGATGATGACGATAAACTGTATGCCGAAAGGAGAAGGAAGAAGAAAAAGACAAAACCTCGTTGTACGCCTTCTTAACAACATCATCCACACCATATCCAAATGATTACAACAAATCTATTGGTATACAAACAGAAAGATTTAGACCTAGATCTCTTCGTGAAATGCTAAAATCTTCTACCTGTCCATTTAAGCTAACAATTCCTGTTGTGACTCCTACTCCTATACCTTGCATAATGGTTAAGTCATATGAGGAAGACTTTCCTTCTTTACACAAAAGTACTAATGAAATAACTAAGGTTATCTGTAGCCCTTATATTTGAGTCACATAAATCACTTCATAAGGAACAATTGTCTCAAATCCTTCTGATGAAGTTCTTAACTGGCAAACATCAATTGCAATAACACATAACAAAGTTCTTTGAAGAATTGATTCTAAGCTAGATGAAATCAGTTAACAGACTCATGTTTCACAACATAAAGTCAACGTCGTCTCTAAGCAGATTCAACAAATGTATCAGTCTTACAAAGCTTAAATTCAATAACTCGATGCTGATCTTTGACATTACATTGCTACACATTATACTGGACCTAACTTCGATGCCAAAGTTAGAGAAATCAAGAATATGTAAGTAATTGTGCAACAAATGGAAGCTAGTATGCAATCTGCACAATCTAAAACTATATATGGCTCATCCTCTTCAATATTTCCAAACATATAGCCATCAGAATTATCACAAGTTCTGATGAGTATGCCTGAGCCTACTGAAGTTGAACCAGAAATAAGTGAAGTAGAATCTACAAGTATCGAACCATTCAGGCCCGAACCAGCACCATAGGTAGCACCTACTCAAGCAACTATTCAAACCAAGTCTACCTCAGGAACTTGGTTCATTTTTGACGATCTACCCCCAAAGAAATGGAGAGATCGCTTGCATGAATTTAGTGCATGGATAGATCTACAAATGACTAGACTGAATAATCCTTTACCAAATATTTTGTTTGAGTTTACATCTCATTTTACTAGTACTTTGCGAGAATGGTGACAAAGTATTAATGATTATTAAAAACTTCAGTATATCTAAGTCACTACAGCCAGAGCTCTTCTTGGAATAATTCATAAGGAATTCATTGGTGACTTTCAGCTTATTGATAAGCAGATCAGTCAGGAATATCTTACAATGAAATGTTGTTCACTTGACAAGGGTGATATATAGAAGCATTATCAACGTATGACGGAAAGGTACTATCTTCTTAGTGGTTGGAATTATGTTAATCTTTGATATACTTTTATTTCATCCCTTCCAGATCAACTATAATCGGAGTTACAAAAGACCATTGTTTCTTTACAACGAGATATGGCTAATATATCTCTTGGAGAAATCTACCAACTTGCTTTAACCTCTCTTGATAAGTAAAGTGATCAACATGCCTTATTTAAGAACGTCATTAAGGGTGATTCAGTTCTCAAACAGGCTTACAAGAAGCCTTATCTTCAAATCAAGTGCAAAGAATAGAAGACTTATTATTGTCATAATAAGAAGAAAACTGTCGGACCCCGTTACCGGAGCCCAACTGTCCCGAGACAGGTGCCCTACTGAGACCCCTTCCCGAGACCCTGAGCCT
>JAOTIZ010000005.1:6796438-6812338 GCA_027123425.1 Erythroxylum panamense
TGTTCCTCTATAATTAGAGGCCAGTAACATGCTCAGTCAGTGAATGCAGTGCAATCCTATCAGTCTGTCCCAATTACCATAATACCCTTGATAGCAGTAACGAGATGTTACATCTGCATTCCCAATGCGCAGTACCAACGGACTGATATGTCATTTGGGCTTAAAGTTGCCCCATCACTATTTCAAATAACAGTGGCCAAGATCTATGAGCCTATCCTCTAAAGTGCAATCATTTACATCGATGACATTCTCCTATTCTTAAAGACCTATGAGGAACATCAGGCCCTACAACAACAATTCTTGGATCTTACTAAACAACATGTCATTATGCTTTCAGCTTCGAAAAGTATCATTGGCACTAAAGAAATTGAATTTTTGAGTATGCGTTTCAAAGATGGATTCTACCAGCCTGGTCCACATATTACACAAGAGTTGTTACACTTTCCTGATGAACATCTCACTGTGAAACAAATACAACAATTCCTCGAGATTGTTAATTATATTTATGAGTTCGTATCATATATGGCAGCTTATATTTCATGTTTATCCAAGCTACTAAGATAAAATCCACCTTGGTCTCCTGATAGACAGAATCCACCTTGGCGTACTGATATTTTCCCTTCCTTTTTTGTTATAAATATCCTCTTCATCCAAGTATTGTTACAACCCTTTCGTTTTTTAAAGTTTTTAATTGTCAAGTTTTTATGGCTAGTCGACCTCTCTTTGCCTTCACAAAGAAATCTTTCCCTCTTATTACTAGTACACCCACTAGTGTTTTTGAAGTTGCCTCACTTGCTCATATGAGTTTGTTTTATTATTTACATCAGTTTCTTCGTGAACATAACTCTTTTGGAAGTCCCACAATGTTCAACCTCAAAGCATATTACCTTAATGTGACTTTTCTCCATGATCCTCTTTCTGAAAACACATTATGGTATCTTTGGGCACTCTCTAGCCTTTATGCTTGTGCTGTCACTATATCTCCTCTTCAGTTCTATCAACATCTCTATGACATAAACAACGAAAGCTCTTTGTTATGGACATTTCTTGAGTGGTTCTAACCATTTCCCCAATACACCAATCATTTCCACATCTATTATACCATATCCTGGTGACTTTATTCCTAGTGAACCAGAAGCACCAGAAGTTGATATACTAGATTCCAATAGTCCTCATTATGACACAGAAGAATTAGTCTCAGATATTGCAGGACCTTCTCAGCCTTTTAACTTAATCTTTTAGGATGCTTAGGATCCAGATGATGATAACTACAGTCCTAATGAAGATGTGTTAAATCAATTCCTACATAAACTTTACACATATGAGCTCAGTCCTAGTAAATGACAAAAGACCTATCAAGTTGATATTGATAGCTCAAGTGATCCAGATTCTCTATCTAATCTATAATAGTGGCTTGAAACATTTTGTGACAAATAATGCTTTCAAAGCCTTGGATTCCAATTCTCATAATAGAACTCGTCTTTTTAGGCGTTTGCTTTTATTTTTTAGTCTTTTGATGAAAAGAGAATCTTTATGACCAACAATCCAATATACAAGATTCCATATTATCATCAAATTGTTTGTTTTATAGAAAGTTGTTTACTTTTTCAAAGTAACTTTGTTAAAGGTGTGATGATTGTACTTTAAAGTTACTTTCTCTTTTAAAATTGTAACGAGTGTGTCTCTTGAGAGATTTACCTTTCTACCCTTGCTTGGACTATAAAAGTAAGGCTCTTCCTCAGTTGTAAATAGGTTCTTCTTACGTTGAAGATTAGTTTAATGAAGTTTGGTTTAAGTGTTTTCTATTCTCTCTAAGTTCTCCCTCTCTTGAAAGCTTAAGTCTTGAGTGATGTTACTATCTATCTAGGTACAAAGACAAGTATACTCTACACTCACCTCTTATGAGGATCTTATGTATCAGAAATTCTAAGACAGTCTGTGACTACTTTAAAAAACAATTCCCTTATAAGATTAGAGTTTAACGGTGAAAAGACTAGTAGGTACTGTTGCGACTATTGTTTCAAAAAGGGAAAGAGAATTGTGAAGAGTGTAAGGTTCCTAAGAGGAAAGATGAGAATTGTGTGCCTATGGAGAGAAGGGCTTTGTTGTCTCAGTCATCATACCTAGAACTTACCAATAGTCACAAGGTTCTCATGTTGATCCATAATAGTCTACCAGACGCCTCAGTAGCCTACAATCTGACTTTGGTTAGTCAATAGTCTTCTCAAATGTGTTGTTTTGATTAGTTAGCTGTCGTATTTTTCCTGTGTGCCCTTCAGGGTCCCGATGCATGGTGGATTAATTATTTATGCAAGCAATTAAGCAATGTAATTCTTGGTAAGAGTTGTTAAAGCTCAAGCATCAATCATGAAACTAGAATTCCTACTTTAGAAGTGCGTTCTTGTACGTGTTCATAAATGGTTCAAGTTTTGTTAGAAAACTCACGAGTTACTTAAGTAAAAAAATAAATAAATGATATTATAGGGTAGGAATAGTTTATATATAAGAAATAATCCATAGTTTAATTCCTTACAATTTTAAATTAGAAATATCTATTACTTCACTTAAATATATTTCTAATTTTTTTCTTTTAATCTATCCAAGGTTTCGAGTTCGAGTCTTGGGAATGAAGTCACTTTAAAATTCGTGAAGGAGAGTTTTGCAGCCCAAAAGGGTCCTACCCGGCTCGAATCTAGATTAATTGGTTGCTCAAGTGGTGTCGAATACCCGGTGGTTTAACCCAAAAAAAATCAACATGTTCTTTTGGAAATTTAAATTTTTAGTAAGACTTCATAAATTGATTTCTTTGACCAAAACACATCTGTGTAAGCGGGATGAGGTAAGACAAATTCTTTTCATGTCTAAGAACAATTAACCACTTATTATTGTGAATGAATAAAAATTATCCAGAAGAAATTGAATCTTATAACTTGTAAATTTGTTTTTAGCATCTACATGTTTTAACTTTTAACTATGGATGAGATTTCATTAATATATCTTTGTGCTTAATTTATTGAAAACAATCGTTCTATTAGTTAAGAATAAGATTGCGTATTTTTTAATTTTCTTAGACTTTGTGTTTTAATAAAATTTCTATTGAGATATTTTTTTAATTACTATTGAGATATTGTTGTTGTTGATTAAGTTATAAAAAATTGTATTAACTCATAAGTTTCGACTCACACGTTGTTATTTGACCCTTTTAAAAGTACCTAATGATACACTGATTAGGTTAAATTAACAAACACATCATAGTATAATATTTTGTTAATTAGAGTGTTATTACTAAATTAAACGAGAAAGCTATTAGTAATTAATGTAAGTGCAAGTAACATTACTTTTTTTTTTCTTCAGTACTTTATAACCTTCTTGAAAATGATGTGATGAATGAAGGTTTTAGCAACGATCATCTCATTTGAGCAAGCATCCATATTGCATGATGGATGTAAATCCAAATGCAAATTTCAAAACATAAATTGATTACAACTACCAGAGAATGCCAATCATGCTTCTATGCCAAATGCAAAACCTACAAAATAATGAAATTTCTTTCTGATATCGAAATTGACCAAAAAAATAAACGGAAATGCATTTCAAATGTGTCAAAAAGGAATGAGTTAGACCTATAACACAATCACAACGGCTTGATGAAAAAGCAAACCACAGTGTACACTGATGTTGCAGCTATTCTGCTCAGAATTGAATAACTATAGTAAAAAAAAAAAAAAATCAATGATCAGTTGCATAGCTATAGTAAAGATGAATTTTAAGTTCATTCATCTCACAGTCTAAGAAAAAGGTTTAGAAAATTAATGAACATCAGTGGTTGAAAATGAATGATCATCATTATCACATCACGCTGGAAATATGAACGCACACAGATTAAGCGTCAACCCAGAAATGGAAGTAAGGTGGGTAATAGTACAGCATAAGATCTGCATGCTTTGACAGTACTTGGAGATTGTAAGCAAAAGGGTATATAACAACAAGAACTAGCAATGAAAAACAGACTGTTAGATTGCAGAGAAATAATCTCATTGAAACTCTTCTCTCTTCTCCTATTGTTCCTCTTACTTGAAATGTCAACTTCTGAAACAAGTGAATCTTCATCTTCTTCACCCTCACCATCGCGACCTCGATTGCCCGGCACTGTAATTTTGATGGATCAGTTGCAGCTGGATTTCTTTAATAAACCGGATACTGTCAGGGTAAGCTTTCCAAATTAAGCACAAAAAGTATAATCTTTTGTATTTTGGCAACTCTAAACATAAAACATCATAATTTTGTTCATAACAGGAGCTTTTGCTTGATCCATTTCATCGCGTTGGCAATGAAAATGTCTACAGACCTGTAAGAGAATTTGTGCATATTATACATTCCCATGTCTCTTTTCCTTCACTCCCTTGCCTTTTCCCTTTAACTATGTTAGTGCAGGCTTACTTGAAGATGTTCACGAATACCTATTATCAGGTTAGTAAAACGAACTCTGAACGTTGATCAACATCACTGTACACCTCATAAACTATGCAGATTAATGTATATAGTTTGTTATTTACAACTTGTGTAGCCATTGATGAGGATACTGAACAGCGCCATGCAAAGGAATGGGCTTCTGCTGTTCACGTACATGAAGTTTGAAAGCCATGGTTGGTATGTTATGACAATGGTAAACAACGTCATGAATGCCCAACTTGATGAAACAACTTTCGAGGAAATTTTAGGTGTGTGATTCCTCCCCCTCCTCAATAATACATATAATTAACTGTGTTATACTGCATAGTTTATGAGTTGTAGAAAAAGTGCAGATGTGCTTTTTCGTAAAGGGACGTTTCATCACCCTCACACTAATGAAGTGATCAGTAACAAAGTTAATAACATTAAAGAATCCTTGGAGCTATTGCATGCTCAATTTGATTTTCGCTTAGTAGGTAAGCCTGTTCTTGTTCTTGTTCTTGTTGTCAGACATTGAGTATTACTACCTGCTTTTCTTTCCTTCTTTACTATATCTATATACAACTTGTGTTTTCGGAGAAAGTACAGGATGTGTTTGTGGAGCTCTCTTTGAGCGCTATGAGACTGTTCGTGATTATGTTCTTGGCGATCGTCACTTTGCTTTTGTGGTATAAGTACTTCACAACTCCACTAATTATCAACAATATACTTAAGTCTTCTACATTTATTCTTCTTTCAATAAGAACACTTAACACTTACTTTCCCTGATTACTTAGGTAGGTGAATATGACGATGAAGACTTGGCAGAAACTGTGACTGCCTACGTTAAAGGTATTCTATGAATGCTTCAATTCGCCACTTGTACGTTGAGACATCTGTCTAATATACACTTTGCTTTGCAGTTTCAAACTACAACATACGGCCTCCATTGATGCTGGACGTCTTATTGTCTGAATTGGCATTCAAATATACGGAGGACTAGAACCAAAATCATTTCAGTTGTTATCATGCTTAACCTTATAGTTTGATTTACGGTGACTTAGAGCTAAGGATGTTTTAATTTCAGATGTTTATTAATGTTAAGGCTGCTCAGCACTTCCCTTAGCTTTTGTTTGCATCTCCACTTCTTACATCACTTGGTCGTTGACATTTAGTTTAAATTTATAATATATATTGGAAAATTAAAAAAAGTGAAAAATATCAGAAGAGGCAAATGAAATAAAATCAACATAGAGCAATTAAAATAAATATAAATTAGTATATTACTATTTTTGAGTCTTAATACTGTTTAATTCCAATGAGATGATATTTATAAATATGATCAATATTATCTATTACATTACTTAAGTGTTAAGAAAAACATTTAATTATTAAAATAAAAAATTTCAATTGCATAAAGTCAAGTTCTAACCATGGTTTTAAATATTAAAAGGAAATATATAGTCTACTGCAAACAAGAAATTAGTAAAGATAACAAAATATATATTCTCAAATTAGACATAATATATTTGTGTAATGTTTAAATTTGATTATTAAATGAAATAAAATTATCATATTAAAGTTGTCTTCAAGATCCATGTCTGAATTACAGCTTGAAGTCATTTCTCTTGCTATTGCTCAACGTTGAGTGGTGTTCGTGTTTTTATGCATAATTTTTTCTTGTACAAAGATATATATCTTCATTTGTTCTTGTACAAAGTGGCTATTTTAAAGTAGTGGAGTGATTAATTACTCTCTCTTCAATTTTTTCTTTGGTAAAGCCAATCTTGCGATTTGGTATCGGATTGAATACTGCTTTTTCTTCCCAATGGAAGAATTCCTACCTCCACTGATGAAATTGTTACTCTTGCCTGATTAAGCCTCTTTGATTACCTTCACCTTTTTCTTAAACAATCATGCTTACATTGTTGACCAACCTATTTAACATCAGACACCGTATCACACTATGCTCTTCATTAATGGTTCTCCGTCAGGAGAATGAAATATGGTACTTATGGACGCTGCCTGCCCTATATGCCTATGATATCTCTCTTATTTCCTTATGAATATACCAACATTTATATGATAGAAAAAGTGAAGATTTCCTCTTATAGATTTCTCTCTAGTAATACCAACTATTAATTAAATAAAGAACTCAACTCTCACAAATTATTGAGCATCTGAGTAGAGAACTCAACTCTCGTAAGTTATTGAGCATTTCGGAGTATGAGAGACTCTATTAGAGAAGTAGGCAACTTAATGTTTCTTTATTCTTTGTAGAACTTATAACACAACACATAATGAGTCAATATATAGAGTATGAGAGACTCTATTAGAGAAGTAGGCAACTTAATGTTTCTACATTTATTAGACTTTACATAGGAGAATTTGTTTCCGAAGAACCTTCAATGCCAAAATTTGAGACTCCATGTAATCCTAGAATAGACTTAAAATTAGGCCTAGACAATGTTGTACCATCTCAATTTAGAGCCTTAGCCTTCTAAGATGTTCAAAATTTCTGATGATGATCTTCCAATCATAAATAAAAAGGAGCTGGATAATTTTTTGAAGAAATTAAAAATAGAAAAAATGAGCCCCAACAAAAGGAGGATAAGAGATAATGAAGGTGACAGTACACGTGCATGAACTTTCTCATCAAATTTACAATTATGGTAAAAACCTATCAGAAAAGAAAAGGACAATACGATTAAGATTTATTTTTATTATTTTCCTTGTGGCATTATATTTAAAATTATTTGTCTCTACCATTAGGTGTTTCGTCTTTTAAAAATAGTTTTGTCTTTTATGTCAGCTTTGTTTTTATCTGTTTATTATGTGATGTAATTTTATCTGAAGTCGTTTGTCTTTTGGAATAAAACTAAAGTTCCTCTTCCATATTAATTAGGATTCTTTCTTTCAAGAGGTCTTGAGTTTGAGTTACGTTAAAGGAGGAGAAATAAGAAATGTTTCTATTGATGATCCTCTAGTTTCCTAGGCAAAGCTCATTGATCGGATCAATTACGGACATCTCACTTCCAACGGCAGTATAGGAGTTGGAGCTATTATTAAACCTGGGGGCTGATGAGAACCTGATATTGAGCAGGGAGAGGCTAGTGATCAATTACCAGTTGAACAATCAAGCATATGAAGACTCCTTGTGCGCAGAAATGTACAGGCTATATAGGAACCTGAGGAATTTTAGGGTTCCAAGTTTATATCCTTTAGAACTCTTGGGGTGAAGTCTTAGGAGCTTAAGATTAGTTCGACTAAGTCGGGATATCTAATGTAATAAAAAAAAACTTCCATTAAAAAAATGTATGTAACCTCGAATCTTCAATAAGTTTACTTCTTTCGTACAAAGGTATAAATATGCTCTGTACTAGGGTAGTCTTGGGTAAGGACAGTCCAAGCATCCGCGAAGGCTCTTTTTCATAAATAATAAAATAGGACCTATTTTACTCTAATAAAAAATAAAATAAAATAAAATAAAGCATATTTTTATCTCATAAAAAATAACAAAAGTCCCATTTTTTACATTTTTAAATTCTTTATAAGACTCTAAAAATAGAAAAAAAATATTTTTTACTTTATCTTAAGTCCTATAAAAATACTAAGAATGACCCTGCTCTGCACTTGCCTTTATGTGCATCAGAATGGATTGAACCTATGCCTATTTGAGTTTTTCTTTTTATTGATTGCTCACGAAGTATTTTATGTGGATTTCAATTATGAGAAGATACTTTTAAGACATTTACACTTAGACTAATTCCTGCTCGAGTCGGGTAAGTCTCTTGCGATAGATAAAATTCTGACCCTAAATTTTAAACGACTGCATACAAAAGAAAAGTTCGAACTTACGATCTCACTTAAGTTAAAAAAGCTCCTTACTAATTCACGTATAATTCACCTTTGCATAATGCCCTGGTTGTCTACAAATAACATTTGTCTGATTTTTCAAACAAAGCACGTTGAAAAACTTTATTTTTTATTTATCAAAATATCTTTCATATGATACGAACCGTAACTTTGTTTGATTTTATTTAGAAAATATTATCTATCAGATGAGCCACGAGCACTAATCATAGAATTTGAAATTGGTAAAAAATAAAAAATGCTTTGAGTTTACATTTATAAATATTTATAATTGTCATCCATATTCACATAAATAGTTGAGAAATAAAAAAATAATTTATCTTGTTTATATTTTTAACGATTCATCTTGAATGATAATAAACATTTAGATAAATATTTTATTATTTGTAATTACATTTTTATGTTTATTTACTTGATTTAGTATTTATTATATAATATTTAAGAAATTAGATTTTATTTTATAGCAAGTTTTTGACTATTTTTATTTAGATTTAATGTTACTTTATATGTTAAGACATATATTTATTTATATTAAGACGTCACCCTTTGTTAATTTTTTATAAAATATAAACTTATGATTAGGTTCAAATTTAAATCCTATAGATTATATTTAAAATTTAAAACTAAACCTATTTATTGATCGATAAAAATTCTAAATTTTTAAATGAATTTTAGTTAAACCAGCCCCAGCCCCAGCCCCAAACTACGTTATCAAAGCTTTTGGTCTCACCGATCCAAGTCGGTCATGTTATCTGGATTCTGGAGCGGGGGTCCGGTCCACGACGTACTCAGAGTTGGTGACGCTTTGAATGTGGACAGGGGATTGCCATGTCACCGTCTCACCAACCTCCTACCTCCTACCTCCTACCTCCCACTCAACCGGGCAGACTCCATGTGATAGTCTCTTCGTATTAAAAGGAACACCAAAAAGATCGGCTAATTATTCCAATGGCATCAATGCATTCGCCTATCTGTTATCATATATCATTCAACTAAGCTAAAGTTCATAGGCAACTTTTTTGTCGCTAAGTTAGCTTAATTGTCATACTAATACTAATAATGTTAATTGGATCGTGTGACTCAATCAAAAATCAAGCCACACGACTCAAGTTTGACTAAGTTTCAAATTGATTTGTGCTATAAATTAAGAAAGTCGGACTAATTCAAATTAGCGATAGGCTCGTTACTATCCTTAGAATTATCTTGCATCCTAAGAAAATTATACTACTTAGACTTAAATTAATTAGAAACTCTATACTAATTAAGAGTAAGATTGTGTACTACTAAATTTTTTTAGATCCTACATTTTAATAAAATTTTTACTAGATTATTATTGTTGTAAACTTCAATTAACATTTTGTTTGTCGCCAAAGTGGTGGATTTGGTGATGTTAAATAATATCATCATTAAAGCAATTTATGCCTAATTTTGGGACAATTTTTGTATGTCGTAGTCAAAGGTTGAACATTGTATTTTAATTGAATTATTTAGCAAATTAAAATGTGCAATGCTGTTAAACTCACATACACTATTGCATTTTATAAATAAAATTATTTAATACAGAGTTTCAACTTCAACTAATGTAATCAACACAACTGAAGTATTATTGGAGGCCTCCACGAGGACCACGACTAACACAAAAGTTCAGTTTATTGAATGAACTAGTTCTAGATGTGCACGTTAAGGAAAGAGACTTGTATCTGTACAAGATGCTCTTAGTCAATTAATAATTCAGAATCTTAATCGAATGGCTGGTGTTGGTAAGGATTCTCCATATTTGATTAATGAGTAATAATTGAGTCCTTCATAGTTGCATCCAAATAATGTATGATGAACAACTCCTAGTTAACGTAATAGCTTACCAAAAATATTCTGTTGACTTGCTCGATAGAATCATGTGGAGTTTACTTTGCTTGACACATATAGTTATTGATTCTGAAGTTTGGTATGGAATTCAGGAGCTAAAGAAATGTTAGGAAGCAGTTTGTAGTAAGTGATAATCACAATAAGGGGCTTCATGTGAGTGTACAAAGTACATAAATTGAATTTCTCCTCTACTTTTTGCAGATCAAGTAGGAGTTTCTCTCCCCCGCGTGACTCGATTGTAGTTCCTTTCTTTTAGCTTCGGCCCGTTTTTCTACCCAAAAAAAAGTACATAAATTGAAGATTATGTTGGATTATGTTGAATTGAATCGGCTGACTTACACACAAAACAATTTGTATGAAGCTGGAATAAGAATTAAGTTAAATTTGATTTAAGGATATGCATTTATAACTCCATCCATATAATTCAATAGAAAACCAATTTGACGGCTAATTAATTAAGTACATGTAATTATTATGGACAAGCGGACCTATCATGCTCTGGGGAACAATATCATTTTAGTTAGTTTCCAATAGTATGCAACCCAAATAATTCTGCCAGCTTGAAAGTTGAAATGTTCTAAAGCGCAAAATAATAAATAAAAACAATCTATTATATAGAAACAAATAATTGATTTTATACGTATAAATATGTTAGGATATATATTATATATCTAAATAATTAATTTTGGTATTATTTATTAATTAGATATATAAGATATTAATTAGATAATGAATTGGTTCAAAAGTTATATGGATAATCTTGTAGTTGTGATAAAATCATATCTCGGATTGAACTAATTATTATGTTGATAATTGAATTGTGTTTTGTATGGATTTGTCGATTTTATGAATAGAAGAAAACCAAGTGACTTAGATGTTATTTGGTTGTGTGGCTGAAATAGAATTCTCCTTGTTTGAGTGCATGTGCATGTCTCTATTTAGAGTTGAAGCAAATCTCATATAGGCATGGAATTACGACGGTGGATAGTGTGTTATTTGTTATTGGCAAAATAGAGCTGCATGTGCAAATTTTTTTATGACAGTGGAGTTCAAAAGTCGTGTGAGTGTTCTTGCCTATAGTTGAGGAGGGCAGTAAATGTGGGTGTTCTTGAAAAAAAAAAAAGTGAAGTGGACTTGGGTGTTCTTGAAAGAAAAAGAGTGCAGTGGTGTGCGTAAATTGAAGTGTGCAGTGGGTGTGTGAGAATTAAAATTGTGCAGTGGGTGAGTGAACATATGTTGATGTCACAGACGTTTTTCCTATTTGGAGTGAATTGAAGTGAATCTCTATGTTTCACGAAGTGTGGTCGTGAGTATGAATTTACGAAATAGTGAATATCGTCTACGATGAAGTGAGCATTGGTTATTAAATTGAAGAAACACTGCGACATATTTTTGTGAAGAAAAAATTGGCTATGATGCAGAGTTTTAGCTGGATTATTTCGAGAAGATAAAAACTACAGAGAAGTCTTTCTTTTGTCTCAAGTATATTGTTGTTTAAATCTTAGTTGATTAAATACTAATTAATTGTCGTTTAATCAAAAGTAGTTTAGAAAAATTCTCTGTTGAGGCTAGTACGACGCGGTCATACTATTGGGTGTGAAATTCTTTCACGGAAAGTGAGGTTGAGAGATAGTACCAAAGGCTGAGTGGTGTCGGCTCAGTAAAGCCTTGGATAAATCTATTGTACTTCGGTGAAAATTATTAAATTGGGTGAGGGCCTCACAGAAATAGACAAGTTATGCCGAACTGCGTTACCAAATTTTTAGTATTGATTTTTTTGTTCTCTTAATTTTTCTGATGTTTTTGTTTGCTAGAAACGAATCAGAAAATTTGCGAAACTACTACTCCTTCAATTTTTCAAAATAAAATCAATTATCTACATTCTTCTCCTTATTCTTTATAAACAAACTATTTCTATAACTTAAGTCTATGATTTTTTGTGGTCATAAAAGAATAACCTTATCATTATGTTTCATAAGGATAAAAAGAAATGAAAACAAGAGATTTATAAGAGTATTATATTTACATTCACAACATAAGATATTTATTTTCCATTAATTTGTATGTGTAGGACAACATAACATACTAGATACTTCTAATATCAATGTATATTAATATATATTAAAAAAACTTCGTAGGATATATCATATGTCCAATATGAAAACAAATAAGTGTCACACTATGAAGTGATTAATGATTTTCGATAGATTTTCATCGACATGGTCTCTTTTTTTAAAATTTTTCTGGCTTAATACTAAAAGCAGATTCATGCTTGTACTTAGCTTATACGAGGAAGTTAGAAGTTTCTAGAGAAACATAAAACTTCGTGAAATCATAACTATCCACATCCAAAACAAAAAATCAATGGAAGAAAGTGAGAATAATAAGAAATTTTTATTTTATTTATCTTTAAAATGTCTTAAAATTTAAAATTAATAGAAAGTTTTATAACATTAAAACTTTATTAAAATTTTGTGGTTATTTTAGTATAAATTGTACAACTAATTTAACTTAATTTTAATAATAAATTCTATCAAAATAATTTGGAAAAATAAAAGTATTCTAAAAATGTTTTAGTATTTAATTTTAAATTTAAAAAATTCAAGAATCAACGCTAAAAAAGACAACACAAAGTCGGGACACTAAACTATCTGAAAAGCACATCAGCCCTCTGCCATGACCTCTTCGCCTCTTGACCTCAGCCATTGCTTCCATCCATTCCTCCCACCCTCTTTTTCCAGCAATTGCCATTCCTTCCCCCAGACAACATCACAAATTAGTCACATTCAAACTCTAGAAAGATACCTTACCTCATATTTCAACTTGCAAATAACCAGACCTCTACCAATATTGCCTCCATCTCACCCACACTCTGTCCCTCTCTCTCACTCCATTGCCATCCCTTCCCCTAGACAGCATAGCAACAATAGTTGCTGTCATCTCTCCAAACTCCAAAAAAATTTAGCTCAGCTCCAACCCTCAGATTTCTTGCTCAAATCTGCAAAAAACCAAAATTTTTAGTTACCAAACACAAATGGACACACTGTTTCCAACTCTTCTTTCAACCATTAAACAAACCATACCCCCTAACCCTAAGTCCACCCCTCCCTCCTGTTCTAAACCTTCTACACCACTCCCGTCTTTCCCATCCTTTTCTACATCTATCTCAATCCCTATTATGGCTGCTTCTCCTAAGGAATTTATTCCTACTGAGGTAGAATCTGTTAAAGGACCTAGGAAAACTTGGAAACAGGTGGTTGGAGACAGCTCTGACTCCTCTTTGGTATTCTGCCCTCCGATAGAGGTTGATGACAAGCTAATGATGGCTCCTAGCCTAGATGTTTTACTGCAAGGAGCTAAGACATAGGAAGCTACACTTGTGGGATTTTTCGTGAAAAAAAGGCCTACATTTTCGATTAGACAAGCGTGGGCTTTGAGAAATTAGAAAGGAAGAGGTCTAATAAAGGTTATGTTTACTGAAGAAGACAATATAATCTTTAGCTTTTCTTCTAAATCGAAAGCTCAAAAGGTAATAAAAGAGGGTCACTGACATATCTCTCAACTTCCACTTTTTCTCTAAAATTGGTAACCGGGGATGGAGCTCGAAAAAATCAGAACAAAGAACATACCCCTATGGGTGAACATTCATAATATCTCATTGGAATATTGGACTACAAAGGGGTTGAGTATGCTCTGGGAGCTACTTGGAGAAACCTATCTACATGGATGAGAATACTGCTCTAAGGAAAAGAGTTGGATTTGCTAGATTATGTGTGAGCATAGATATGTCTAAGGAAATGAAGGATAGTATCTCCATTCTAAGGTTGGCGGATGTAAACTCTCTTAGAGAAGACAAAGTCTTGGTGACGTACCAATGGAAACCATCTCCTAAAGCTCAAGGCAAAGAATGGAAAGCGACGAGTAGGGTCTTTTTAAAAGGTGACTATTAGGAAGTGATGGGTGTAGCAAAAAATGATCCAGAAGAAATCAAAGAAATTGAGGAGGCTGAACAAGTAGCCGAAAACCAAGAAATGGTTCAGACAATAAAAATCTCCCCTAAAAAGAGGGAGGACATTCCGAAGGCCAATAAAACTGAATTAGATCAGATGATAGAAGTTCTTCATAATCAAGCAGAAGAATACTACAAGGGAGGAAAAGTTCAAGAATCTAGTGGTGCAAATCAAAGTGAAGAATCTTCGGATGTGCAACAGAATGAACAAAGTCTATCCAAGGCTGATTTGCATAATGGTAATAATCAAGAGGAGCAGTTTGAGCACGTCACCTCTAGGAAAAGTCGTAGGAGCAATAGGGAAATCTCCAAAGGGAAATCTATTTGATTATGACTTTGATTGTATGAAATATGCGTGGAATAAATAATCCTTTAAAGCTGAATGCTTTAAAGGATTTTGTGCTAAAGGAAAAGCCTTGGATTTTTTGTATGTTGAAGACTAAAATTAGAGAAGCCAATCTAAATAAACTGGTTTGTCTGGGTAGCAAATGATAGATCATTACAAATCATCAAAGTCATGTATATGGAAGGATTATAATAGCTTATGATGGTGATCATCTGAAACTAGAAGTTTTAGAATCTAGTCAGCACCATATTCACTCTTAAGATTTATTTCAAAATGGAAAATTCTTGGATATTATCTACTTTTGTCTATGGATTCAACACTGTATTCTAAAGAACTGAACTCTGGAGTTTCCTAAGAAGGATCAAGTCTTCAATAAATTCCCCTTGGGTTATATGCGGGGATTTTAATACTACTTTGTTCATATCAAAGGCCGAAGGTAATTGTAACCTTCTTAACTACTTCCCTGATATGTTTAAATTTATGCAAAAGGTGGAATTTATAGATCTAAAATCTGAAGTTCATAAGTTTACTTGGACAAATAAACAATGTTCTAATTTGCACATCAGGAAAAAAATTGGATAGAGCTTTGGTTAATGTGGAATAGACAAATTTTTTCTCAAGAAGTTTTGCAAAATTCCTAGACCTTGGAATCTCAAATCATACTCTTATAAAGATTGAGAATTTTTTCACCATCTCCAGAGTCCATCATCCTTTCAAATTCAACAATTTTCTGGTTAATATGGAGGATTTTCAAGAAGCAATAGATGAGGGATTGGAGTACGAATGTTATGGAACTAAAAAGTACATTTGTATCCAAAAGATAAAGGCTATTAAACAGAAGCTAAAGTTTCTTAATGGTAAGAGAGATCAGAATCTTACTAAGGAGATTGATATATCTAGGGACAAACTTTCCTCTATTTAAAAAGCATTGGCAGAGAATCATTTGGATGAAGCTTTAGCCATAACAGAGATGAAGATGAAAATGCATTGAAACATTTTATGTTATGCCTTGAAAAATATCATGGCATTTTGTATATTCGAAAAAGAAGAAAAAGCATGAAAGTATGATGAAATGATTTGAGCATGAATATGTGTTTTTGTTTGGGCAAGAGTGGAACCATTTTGTTTGTCACGTGCCTATTGACAATAGCCTTCTCCTAGCTGCCCGCTTATGACATATGAGATCCAAAGAAAAAGTACTCATTTTGTTCATAGTATAAACTTCAGTTTCGCCATTTCGTTCCATGGAACCCTCAAGCCATTTGCTTGTGCATTGCATCTTTGAATTGTCAAGTATTTTGCATAATTTGAGTGTTCTGCAATGATGGTTAAATGTATATGTTATGTTAAGGTGATGATATTTTAACAATGAGTT
>JAOTIZ010000005.1:6823091-6836519 GCA_027123425.1 Erythroxylum panamense
AACCCGGAAAATGCCATGAATGCATGCCAAAATACTTATGCACAATTTAAGCAAATAGTTAATAAGCAAATAACAAATATAATTCGTACTACATTCCTTTAATATTCTAACCCCTAATGTAAATAGAGAAGATGATCGGTATAGACTCACCTGGAATCTCCCCATTCCTTCTGGGTTGAACACAGATTAAGATCAATGTTTCTTCATCAACGGATAATGGATTAAACAATGGAGTTATCAAGGAACAGAAAGGAAGTTCTATAAACCTTTAAATCTGGTACCTTTTTCATGGATGAGTTGTCCTCCCCATCCTCCCTTTCTAACTAGTCTACGAAGCCCCTATTCCCAGACGAGTGAAACCCAAATTAATCAAAATCCAAGATGTCAACAATGTTTGATTGAAGAAGGCATCGAGTAAGGTAAGAAAGCAGAAAACAATACTAACCTGAGTCAAGACTTCAATTGCTAGCTAGTCACAGAAGCACTAAGACCTCAATGAGTTTCGCCCTCTTCCGAAAACAAAGAAATTTCTTAGCGACACTTAAATTGCCCTAATCCTTAAAGGGGGTCTAAGATAGAATCGGTTACCTAAGGAAAGTAGCTACTAAGAGCAGAACTGAGAAGAGGAGTCCCATGGATCATCGCAAGTATCGCCATCGGAGCATCGCAATCATCCTCCTTAATTGAGTAAAAGATCAAAGATTCGAGAAACGCAAAATTAGTTTTACCCTAATTGCCAAATGATGGCTTTTGTTGAACGCTGTCGTTTTCAGCTATTTTACGTGTATCTAGTGAGCCAAGTGGGTCTATCCACAAGGAATACCCATTCAGATGTATATCTTCTCTAATTTTTAATAAAATTATTTAATTTCTCAAAAAAAAAAAAAAAGAACACGAAAAGGGATGGTAGGTGCCAGGCTTGAACTAGTAAACAAGCCATAATGGACTCCACCAAACATTAGTCTAACTTTTATTTGGCTGAAAAGTCTTTGCACTGTGTTCCTCTAATTTTCTACACTTCTCGTGGTTTAAGTCTCAAGAAAACGATCTAAAGCAAGACCCAGATGGAGATTATAGATATATTGATAAATGGTAGATGTCAACTGGTAGGAGTAGGCGAATGGCTCAGTCCCCACTCCAACACCACCCTATATGTATTCCATTGCACACCCTCTGTATATATATATATATATATGTATAACACAAATCAATAAGATATCTCATTTAGTTGGTTTCAACGCACTCCCACCAAAACCTGGCTTCCTAAGTTTTCAGGTTTAGTCCGTAAGCCCATCAATTCTCTCTGAAATTTTCCAGGTAAGCTTCTGTTACTCATCTTTTGGTTAGTTTTGTTGTTGTGGATACGATTCATATGTAACTCTTCGATGTTTTGTTTCAAGTTTTCAATATAGAAATGCTTTTCACGAGTGTCTGTTGGTAGGAAGAGAACTGATTCACGACCAACTTGCACTTTTGTTTTGTTGTTTTGAATGAATTATATTACAAACGATGAGAAACTAAGAAGTAGGATGTTTCTGAAATAAGAGGTCACTTTTGTTGTTCAAGGTTGTCTGTCTGGTCGGATTTCATTAACATTTGTAGAACTGAACCCTACTCTAGCAGAATGGTCGTCCCCTCAAAATTTAAGATCAATGTGCTCAGAGCCTACCCGATTTCATATGAAAGAGGTTACCTAATATTCCATTTTATCATAGCTTCATTAACATTTGTCATTTGTAATTATCAATACTCGGTGATATGATAATTGGGATTCTTTTGGCTTTTTCATCATGGATTCTACTTCAAATATGTGTTTGAATGGAGGGTTTGTGCATATATGGACGTATTTGTTTTTTCACGTAAAATGTAGGCTTGTCCTTCTTTGCCATTGGTGAGGGAACTGTCGGACCTCGCTTAAAAAAGTCTTATTCTATAAGAATGTAATTAATTTCACGGCGGCGCTCTTTCTCAGGGGCAGATCGATCAAGAACATGAAAATCACCGTGAAGGAGTCAACACTTGTGCCGCCGTCGTCGGAGACACCGCGGTACGGTCTCTGGAACTCGAACGTGGACCTGGTGGTGCCGCGGTTCCACACGCCCAGCGTCTACTTCTACAGGCCGACTGGAGCAGCCAACTTCTTTGACCCGAAAGTCATGAAGGAAGCGCTGGGAAAAGCCCTGGTGCCGTTCTATCCTATGGCTGGACGGTTGCGGAGGGACGAGGATGGCCGGATTGAGATTAACTGTAACGGAGAGGGAGTGCTCTTTGTGGTGGCGGAGACGAGCTCAGTTATCGACGAATTCGGTGATTTTGCGCCAACATTGGAGCTCCGGCAGCTTATTCCCACCGTTGATTACTCCGGCGGTATCTCTACTTATCCACTCTTGGTCTTGCAGGTATTACACGTCAACTGATATTTGCAAATAAGTCCTCCAGTTTGATGTCAGTTTAATGTTAAGGACAAACTGACCCCCTTATATTTGCATGTAATTATTCAGGTAACCTACTTCAAATGTGGAGGAGCTTCCCTTGGTGTGGGCATGCAACACCACGTAGCAGATGGATGCTCTGGTCTTCATTTCGTGAACACCTGGTCAGACATGGCTCGAGGTCTCGACCTAACAATTCCACCGTTCATCGACCGGACACTCCTCCGTGCTAGAGACCCACCAACACCAGCATTCCACCACATCGAGTACCAGCCACCACCGGCACTGAAATCGCCACCAGAGACCTCAAAACATGACACCACAACCGTGTCTATGTTTAAGCTAACAAGAGCACAGCTCAATGCTCTCAAAGCCAAAGCTAACGAAGACGGCAACACAGTTGCATACAGCTCATACGAGATGTTGGCTGGTCATGTGTGGAGATGTGTGTGCAAGGCTCGTGAACTTCCCTATGACCAAGAAACCAAATTGTACATAGCCACTGATGGCAGGTCGAGGTTGCAGCCACCACTCCCACCTGGCTATTTTGGTAACGTGATCTTCACGACGACGCCTGTGGCGGTGGCCGGGGATCTTCAATCAAAGCCCACGTGGTTCGCCGCAGGGAGAATTCATGATGGCTTGGTCAGGATGGACAATGATTATCTAAGGTCAGCCCTTGATTACTTGGAGCTTCAGCCTGATTTGTCAGCCCTCGTTCGCGGTGCTCATACTTTCAAGAACCCCAATCTTGGGATCACAAGTTGGGTGAGGTTGCCTATTCATGACGCCGATTTCGGATGGGGAAGACCCATTTTTATGGGCCCCGGAGGAATTCCTTTCGAGGGTTTATCGTTCGTTTTGCCAAGTCCAACAAATGATGGGAGTTTATCGGTAGCCATTGCTTTGCAGTCTGAGCACATGAAGCTTTTTGACAAGTTCATATACGAGATTTAAGCTGATAACGCCCCTCTTATCTTATTGCCAAATACTTCTTTTCTTAGTATTTGTTCTTACATATTGTTCCTGTAAGGAAATGTTTCAATGACAAAACCGCTCTCTAATAATGCTCTGTCCCCGAGGAACTTTGACAAAGGAAAAAAACAACTTTGTCTAAAGAGCTAACAATCAATGTTGATTATGTTGTTTGATTTCTTGATAGTGTTGCAGACTAGTTTACTACAACTTCAGCACTTCTTTTGATTGATCCAGTAACATGGGATTGGTATCTCATTCTTACAAGCAACTATTAGCTACGTTTCTTTAAACTTCTAACTTTGAAAACATCACTCCATCATCAACAAGCTTTTGGTTATTTTGTTTGTATCTTAAGAATGAAGAGTTTGCTTTGACATCCTCCGCGGAGCAATCACTCCCAAGTATACGCTTAAATACGAATTACATGAGGAGAAATTGATACGGTGAAAACCTCTGGTAATGCAAGTAGAAATTGGGATATTAAGGAAGAATAATGTATTTCAGAGCTTAGGCCACCGTACCAAGCTCCTGCATAAATAATTCACATCATATTGATTAAAAATAGATCGTGTATTTCACAACCGTAATGTGTCTTAGTTTCAATTTTTCACATTTACATAGGAAACAATCACCAAAAGGACAAAAGGACATGCAATGCAGCTTCATCCTAAGCCACACACTGTAACCATATAGGAAACAATCACCAAATGAACTAAAGGACATGCAATGCAGCTTCATCCTAAGCCACACACAGTAACCAAATACTTCTGTTCCCTGATGAGGGAGAAATATATGGAAGCTTGAGATACCATTAGAAGACGTGAGAACCATTGTCAATTAGGAGACCAACTTCTCGTGGCTTTTATTACAAATCTGATATCCATATGCCTAGAATGCTGGGAGTGGAAATATGGAAGCCGAAGCTAAGATCACACCAAGCGCAATGCAAATTGAAACAACGATGGAGGGCCATGCAGAAACTGGAGTAGCACCTTTGTTAGTTGAACGAGGCTTGTCATGGTTAATATTTGCACTACCATAAGTTCCTCTGGCTTTACGTCCCTCCTTTACAGAGGGCAAGATTTTGTACTTCTCCTTGGATTCTACTCCACCAATTGTTGCTCCATTGACATTTAGACCTGCATCTTAATGACTTAACATTGTAAAAGAAATAAAACAAAAAGAGAAAGGAATTGAACATAAAAATCCCTTCATACCCTGAAACTTTGCTTCCATAACAGGACTTGAAAGGTTGAAATATTCTCCAAGAGCCATTTTTGAAAGGGTAAATAAGATCAAGACGAGCCATGCAAGAGTCCAGAACTTCATGTCCTGCCTTATTTTACCTTGGATTTTCCTTCTTCTCTCCCTGGAAAGTTGAGAGCTTAGAATTGGGTAGAAATTCAAGAAACTAGAAAATTATATAGTGGGAAAATATGAAGTGTCAGTCACTGAAGAAGATAAAAAAGATGGCAGATAATAATCTCTATAGAAAGGGGATGCTTAGTTGGTAGTGGCGTTAAAGAGGAGCAAAGTCACCGTATCTAATCCAATCTCTTTTGAACCAGATGCTGCCAATCATACTGACACGTGACCAGTTGGAATGGGCATAAATGACGCAAGCTACTTGCATCATGCAAGTAGCTCAATTTCTGATGCCTAAAAGTTTTCAAGTTAGGCCTACCTCAAGGGATGAACGTGCTCGAACTGAACGATTAACTAGATGGATTCTTTCACCGTATCTTGGTTATGTGAATGCCACATCTTTATGTTCACTGACACTAAAAGTTGAAAGCTACTGTCATCAGGTGAAAGGAAGAAGAAATTAAAGCACAACAAGAGTTTTGGAAATCTCTAATGGGTCCTAAGAATAAAGGTCCAATAAGAAGTCTGCTGTTGCTTGTGAGGCTTCTTACATAGGGAGACGAATAAGAATTACATGCCCTTCATTTTTGAGATCAGATCTTCTGGTTAAGGTATTTTGTACCTAGCCTGTGTCAGAAGATCTGAACTATTTATTTAACATTCCACTTAAATGGATGACTTAGATCTTCTAGCACAGGCTACCTCATTTTCTTTTTAACTTAAAGTCTTAGAATTGTCTAAGTCTAGTACTGATGCAAAAAGGCTTAGCACCAAACATGATGGGTAAACTTTGCAAGAACAGAATACGGATTTGCTTGAAGCAGAGGCCAATCTGTGATCAGTCCTGAAGAAAAGGCCTGACTTCAGTTTGTTGACGGAATCAGTTTGTTCTGTGCTTTTAGCCTTTGAGTTTGGCCTATGTCACATTAAATTGATGGATGCAAAGTCAAAATTCATGTCAACTTCTTGGTCAATCTCAAAATCCAACAAAACTTGCTGTAACTACAAGGATAAATGAAGAAAAGAGACAAAAAATGAAGAAAACCTCTTTAATTTCTCAGTGAAAGTATTACAATGGACAAATTATAGGACATGACTCCATACTGGGCATATAAAAGACATTGCAGAAAAAAGATTACAATAACAAGAAAGAAAGCCACCAGAGAACATCCTCAAGTACTAGTCTTGAAGCCTCAATCAACCTCCTCAATCTTTGGTCCAGCTCCAGCGCCACCGCTGCTGGCTTTGCCGTAACCGCCTCCTGGCATCTGGGCATCACCACCCATTGGAATGTCAGCTCCAGGTCCAGCACCTTGATACATCTTTGAAATTATTGGATTGCACAAACCCTCCAATTCCTTCAATTTGTCCTCAAACTCATCAATCTCAGCCAATTGGTTCCTGTCCAACCACTCAATTGTATCATCAACTGCCTTCTCAATTTTTTGCTTGTCAGAAAGATCCAATTTGCCTGCAAACTTCTCGTCTCTCACCGTGTTCCTCATATTGTAAGCGTAGTTCTCAAGACCATTTTTGGCTTCCACTTTCTTCTTGACTTCTTCATCTTCTGCCTTGTACTTTTCTGCCTCTTGCACCATCCTCTCAATGTCTTCCTTGCTCAATCGTCCCTTGTCATTGGTGATTGTAATCTTGTTCTTAACTCCAGCGGTTTTGTCCTCTGCAGACACGTTTAAGATACCATTGGCATCAATGTCGAAGCAGACATTGATCTGAGGAACCCCTCTTGGAGCTGGAGGGATGCCCTTAAGCTCGAAAGTACCAAGCAGATTGTTGTCCTTTGTTTTAGCTCTTTCACCTTCATATACCTGAATAAGCACACTGGTTTGGTTATCTGAATAAGTTGAGAAGACTTGTTCTTTCTTCGTAGGAATCGTAGTGTTCCTTGGAATCAACACTGTCATGACACCACCGGCTGTTTCAATACCAAGGCTAAGTGGAGTAACATCCAGGAGTAACAATTCTTGAACCTTTTCATTTCCTTCTCCTACCAAAATCGCAGCTTGGACAGCAGCTCCATATGCAACAGCTTCGTCTGGGTTTATGCTCTTGCAGAGCTCTTTCCCATTGAAGAAGTCCTGCAAAAGTTGCTGTACTTTGGGAATTCTTGTTGATCCACCAACAAGAACAACCTCATGGACATGACTCTTATCAATCTTAGCATCTCGGAGGCATTTCTCCACTGGTTCCATGCACTTTCTGAATAAATCCATGTTCAATTCTTCAAACCTCGCTCTGGTAATAGTCGCATAGAAGTCAATACCTTCATAGAGCGAATCAATTTCTATAGTAGTCTGAGTTGTCGAAGACAAAGTCCTCTTGGCCCTCTCACAAGCAGTCCTCAACCTCCTCAAAGCCCTGGCATTGGTGCTGATATCCTTCTTATGCTTTCTCTTAAACTCCGCAACGAAATGGTTAACAAGCCTATTATCAAAGTCCTCACCACCAAGATGGGTGTCGCCGGCTGTGGCTTTCACTTCGAAGATACCCTCTTCGATTGTCAACAGAGAAACATCAAAAGTCCCCCCACCGAGATCAAATATAAGAACATTCTGCTCACCTTTCTTGGAAGCTTTCTTGTCCAAACCATAGGCTATAGCAGCAGCAGTAGGTTCATTGATGATTCTCATCACATTCAATCCAGCAATAGCACCAGCGTCCTTGGTAGCCTGTCGCTGCGAGTCGTTGAAGTATGCAGGCACAGTGATCACGGCGTTCTTCACGGCCTGACCCAGGTAAGCTTCCGCAATCTCCTTCATTTTGGTCAACACCATGGAAGAGATTTCTTCAGGAGCAAATTGCTTCTCTTCACCCTTGTACGTGACCACGATCATTGGCTTGTCACCAGGGCCTGAAACAACTTTGAAAGGCCAGTGTTTCATGTCGCTCTGCACAGAAGGGTCAGAGAACCGCCTGCCGATGAGACGTTTGGCGTCGAAAACGGTGTTGGGAGGATTCATTGCAACTTGGTTCTTGGCTGCATCGCCTATGAGACGTTCTGTGTCAGTAAAGGCAACGTAGGATGGTGTTGTTCTGTTGCCTTGATCATTTGCTATGATCTCTACACGATCGTTTTGCCACACGCCCACACAGCTATAGGTTGTGCCTAAGTCGATGCCAATAGCCTTGTTTGATGCCATTGGATGAAATATAGCAACTAAAAACTGTTATTAGAAGGAAGTGGCTTTGAGCAATCACAGAGAACAAGAATCAGAAGTTGTGATTGGTTGGAGAAACTGTGTGTGTTTTCTTCTTTTTTGTGACAAATGCTTTGTTGTCTGAAATTTGAGATGTATGATTTGTCTTTGAGGTAGACATATATAGGGGTCTTTAGGAGACAACCGAAGTGTATAGAGAAGAGGAGAGATTGGTAGAAGCAACTAGGTGGAGAGAAATGGAGATGGCTCTAAGAAAAGCATAGAGGGATCCGAAAACTAGAGAGTTCTGGAGTCTGGTTTCTTTCTGTTTTGGATTTAGCTCACCTGGACCCCCTATGTAATTGGGCTTGGCCTACACATTATTCATTCTCTTTGAGGGAAAGTTTTGGTAAAGAGAGCTTTGACCATAATTTCACAAAGTTTATGCTCCTGCACACAAACATGTAATATGTAAGTCACTGTAAAACTGTGAGTTTCACAGTATGTAAGTCCGCAAAAACATATACACACGCATGTATGCCCGTGTGTGTTGTGTAACATGATCTCAATGATTTACATGGTCACACGGGTAAGTCAGTAATTGACAAACTTTAAATCTATGATTATGATTTATATTCTCTTATTCTCTCTCATGTTTGTAAATTATCAATTATGGTTATAAATAACATATATATTTATATGTTAATTGTTTCAGATGGATGAGTATATTTTTTCAGTGGAGAGTTGTGATCCAGTAACAAAAATAGAAGTAGAAACTTTTAATCTCATTCTAAGTGAAGATAGAAGTCCAACTCCAAGACAATTGAAAAATGGAATTTGAAATCACTTCAATAAGACTAGATCAATGGATGAAGTAGAAAAAGTCGAATATAAATATTGTCAAAAGATGTTGGTCAGAAATTCAAAAGGTGGAACTTCTCATTTAAATAGATATATAGATTCGTGTAGTAGAAAAAAAATGATATTTGAGAGGAAAGTATGAAATTTCTAAAACATCTTATATCAGCAACATATAAGATTTTTTAATGCTTTTATAGTAATTGAAGATGAACATTCACTATTTATAGTTGATACCAAAAGATTTAAAATATTTTGCAATTCACTGTAACCAACCTATAAGTTTCTAACAAGGAATACGTCGAAGAAGGACATTATGAAGATAAGAAGAACAAAATTTAAGAACATTATCGAGTATTGAAGGATGATTTGCCATTACAACAGACATGTAGACAATCGATAATCAAAAGAAGTGTTATGCAGCGGTGACAATACATTATGTTGATAATGACTAAACTTTATACGATAAAATTTTGATGTAATTTATATTCTTTAATATTATTATCAGTTACCCTTTCATTATATTATAATTGATGTTGATTATATTTGTATATGATAGGTTCATTTATGTGCAGGTACCACATACAAGCGAAAGGTTGACAACCGTATTAGGAGACTATTTGATATATTGTAATATCAACACCAAATTGTCCATCATAATAGTAGACAATTGTAGCATGAATGATGTTATGATTAAAAAGTTAAAGAATAAGATACAAGTTGGGAGCTTGTCGATTAATGGAAGGTTATTCCACATGCGTTACTTTGGCATATTATAAATTTAATTGTGAAGGATGAGTTGGATATGATAAAGGAAGCAGTTGACTCTATTTAAAATAGTGTAGTATATTGGAGTGCAAAATCTAAGAAAGACGAGAAATTTAAAGAAATTACACGATGACTATTATGAGTACGAAGAAGGTGGTTTTAGATTGTCCAATCAGATGGAACTAAACTTTCAAGATATTAGAGTCAACAATCCAATATGTTATGTATTTATTAGATTGAGACAAAAAGATTCTGAGTACACTTGTATGGATACAAAAGACTAATGAGATTTGGCTAGAGAACTTTGTGGGAAGTTGGAATTATTTTATACTGTGATTAGATTATTCTAGGAAACAAAATATACAATTTTGCACTATTGTTTAACACTATGTGTGAGATAAAGAAAATTTTATCTTATTGATATTTGATACCCATGAGGTTATTCGGGTTATAGAAGAATAGATGATGAAGAAGCTCAATTTTTATTGATATATAGTTGGACATATTGTTGCAATCTTATATGTGCTAGACCCGATATATAAGATGAAAGGAGTTAATTTTATAAATAATTTGTTGTATAGTGATTGAACTCAAGAGCATGTAGATTTAATTAATTAAAGTCACGAATTTCAATTGATTTTAATAAAAGAGGATATAATTATAGGAAATGATAAAAAAATATAATTAAAGTGATCGATTCAATTAATTAAAGTTATGAATTTCAATTGACTAATAAAAATTGAGATTTTATCATGAATAAATTTATATATAACGCACATATATTTGATCAAATAAATAAAATGAAACCAAATTCATTAGTGAATGAAGACAAGATTATAGGAAATGAAAGAAAATATTATAATTAAAGTGATCAATTCAATTAATTGAAGTTACAAATTTCAATTGATGATCAAGTTATTAGTCCTCATCGTGATGACTTCATCCTTGTAATGCCAAAGCCTTTATGTCTGCTCAAAGTTGATTAAATGATGAAGATATTGGAGGGAAACTCTTTTTATATATATATCAAATTTGTGTATTTTTTGTATTATCTTACAACATATTATTTTTTTAATTTGTATATTAATACGGCAATAGTTATTGATGTAAAGATGACTTAGTCATATACATACTCATATTCATTAATCAACTGAACATTATTTTAATAAAATATTTGTTGATAAAGGTATACTTAATTATTTATAATTAATTACTACATTGTGCTTAATATTGCTTTAAGTTTAATAGTATAGTATTAAATATAATGTTTCTACACAGTGATGAAGAGATGTAAATTATTGACATAAATTATTGACAATCATGATTATAACGATTAACTGATCTCTTAACCTCTCTAGCCTCCACTCTCTTTAGTCTTCAGTCACCATAGTCCACTGAGCAGTATGTCACAGTCCTAAACTCCTAGTCCAAAACATTATTTCATGATTTTTATATTGATTTTTGTAAATTATATCATTTAAAAATTTTGGATAATCATTTTTGTAAATTATGTCATCAATTAATGAAATTATTCTTATCATCAATTAATTGTGTTGATCAATTTATTTATAATCTTCTTCTTTCATATTCTCCTTCATTATTGAATTTGGTTTAATCTTATTCATTTTATCAATATATGTCTATTTTATATATTCATTCATTAAATTAATCACTTAAATTATAATCTTTTATTCCATTTCTTATATTCCTATTCTCTTTCATGAATAAATTTAGTTTAATCTTATTCATTTTATCAATATATGAACGTATTATGTATTTATAATTAATAAATTGAAATTCGTAACTTAAATTAATTGAATTGATCAATTTAATTATATTTTTTCTTTCATTTCTTATAATTTTATCCTCCTTTGTTAATGAATTTAATTTTATCTTATTTATTTTATAAATATATGTACATTTTATATATTAATTTATTATAAAAACTTAATTTTGTTAATTAATTAAAATTTGTAACTTTAATTAATTGAATTCCTCATATTATATTTTTAATTAAATAAATTTCTATTAAATATTTGCAAAAATAAAAATAAAAAATCGGGCTGAATTCCAGGACTATATAATGAGGCCCAGGTCCCATTCTTTTCGACCTGCAGGCCCAAGTTCTGCCCGACTATATTGCTACCAAAGATCAAGAGTTCGTGCAATGTTGGGCAAATTTTCAGCGCATAATACTACATTTGTTATCACCTTTTAGGCCAAGAATTCTAGTGCATGCATTTCTGGGAGTAGCTTAAACCACACTGAAGCACTTTTAACACAATTGATATAGGCATGCATGCTATTAGTATTTGGGGCGTAGTAGAACTCTGAAATTGTATAGAAAACTGCAAGTGTTGGCCGCACAAATCATATTGCAACAGGTCTGGCTAGATTACATCGCACATCCTATGCAAACTCCTAA
The DNA here is from genome assembly GCA_027123425.1 of Erythroxylum panamense. Taxonomy (NCBI): domain Eukaryota; kingdom Viridiplantae; phylum Streptophyta; class Magnoliopsida; order Malpighiales; family Erythroxylaceae; genus Erythroxylum; species Erythroxylum panamense. Next base: position 6,835,073 of record JAOTIZ010000005.1, read on the forward strand.
GGTCAAGTTGATGTACTAAGTCCTTATTTACGTCTCAAGAATTGAAGAGATTGAAAGCTTACAAATCCATAATTGGCTCATTTATTTCCATCCAACTCGGGATCTCCCCGCGTGCCCACTGGATCTCCTCGTGTTTCATTGCTTCCTCCTCCGGCGTAAAGTCACTCTTGATCATAAACATCTGGCGCATCTCCTCTAAGGTCCTTCCCCTCATCCTGTCAACTACCGCCTGGCAACCCAGACGGTATAGACCCTTGAGCCTCAGATAATCCGCAGCCTGCATTGCAAACACAAATTCATTCTAAAGACTTCGTTAGAAAATAAAAGGAATATACAAAATGGAGAGAGAGAGATACAAGTTACTGACAAGAATGAGATCAAAGATAGAACTCAGGTCGAGTTCTTTGACGAAGTCAGCCTCCCAGGGCTTCATCTCAGCATTAATGTCGAAGCAGCAATCCGATTTCTCGCGCTCCTTAAACTCCATCCGCTTGTTGCAGTAGTCGACCACCATCTTCAAGACATCTCCGGTGATGGTGTCGAGGACGATGGTGCTGTTAATCAAGCTCATGATCTTCTCCGATTGTCTCACCACGGCCTCGCTCACTGTGAACTGGACTCCGTCGGAGCTCTTCAGAGTTATCTTCCATGCAGTTGAAGACGAGGACATTGCTTCAGGTTTAGCTTTTAGCAGATTTAGAGTGGGGAAAATGGATAGGACTATAGGAGAGTGTGACGGTTATTGTTTGAATTGGTTAATGGACATACGTGTCAATCAATGGTTGGACATAAAGTTTGTTCGAGGGTGTTTGTTTTTTAAACAGGAGGACTCAGAGCTTTGCTTTATTAATATTTTTCTAATAAAAGAATTCATAAAGTTTAATGCAATGCGTAACATGTGATTAAGATCTCTTACACCTGAAACCACTGTCTAAGGGTCAATGTATGGATGAATAGACACACTTGTATACTCTCATCTCAAATGTAAAAACCAAATTTCACCTTAATAGTTATATTGAATATAATATGAATCTTAACATTTAATTTGAATTCAATTAAATATTATGACAATAATAACATCAATTAAAAAGAGTTTATACTAAAATATACAAAAGCGGAGCTCGCTACATTAAAATTAAACTATAACATTTCAACATATTCAACTTGAATTTTAGAATTTTCAAAATAGATAAAAATTTTGACGAAATAAGCCATTTGTCACTTAAATTATAGAATACTATTTATTATATATCAAATATATAAAAAGAGGACTATCTGAATTTAAAAAGATTTCTGGTAATATTTATAAGAGTTATTAAACAGACTAGGTATTTTAATATGTTAATTATAAATTAGCTACAATTCGTTACCATTAATTACATGTCTGTTTTTTTTTTTACATTATCTGTTTTTTTTTAATAGATCAATCACGTTCGCTGCTTTTAAC
>JAOTIZ010000005.1:6837309-6855836 GCA_027123425.1 Erythroxylum panamense
GACTTAGTCATATACATACTCATATTCATTAATCAACTGAACATTATTTTAATAAAATATTTGTTGATAAAGGTATATTTAATTATTTATAATTAATTACTACATTGTGCTTAATATTGCTTTAATTTTAATAGTATGGTATTAAATATAATGTTTCTACACAATGATGAAGTGATGTAAATTATTGACAATCCTGACTATGATGATTAACTGATCTCTTAACCTCTCTAGCCTCCACTCTCTCAAGTCTTCAGTCTCCACAGTCTACTTGCAAATTGTCACAATCCAAGAATCCTAGTCAAGAACATTATTTCATGATTTTTATCTCGATTTTGTAAATTATATCATTTAAAAATTTTGGATATTCATTTTTGTAAATTATGTCATCAATTAATGAAATTTATTCATAAATTTAATTAATTGAATTGATAAATCTAATTATAAATTTTCCCTTTCATTTCATACAGTCCTATCATTAATGAAGTTAGCTTGATTTTATTCATTTGACCAATGCATGTATGTTTTATATATTTATTCATTACAAAGGCTCAATTTTTATTAATCAATTGAAATTCGTAATTTTATTTAATTGAATTAATCACTTTAATTATAATCTTTTTCTTTAATTTCTTATAATCTTATATTTTTTATTAATAAATTTAGTTTTGTCTTATTCATTTGATCAATATATGTATGTTTTTATATATTCATTCATTATAAAATCTTAATTTTTATCAATCAACTGAAATTCATAACTTCAATTAGTTATATTGATCACTTTAAATTACAATATTTTTCTTTCATTTCCTATAATCCCTTCCTCATTAATGAAGTTGATTTCATCTTATTTACTTGATTAAATATATGTACGTTTTATATATTTATTCATTATAAAATCTCAATTTATTAATCAATTGAAATTTGCAACTTTAATTAATTGAATTGATCACTTTAATTATAATCTTTTTCTTTTATTTCTTATAATCATATTCTCTTTTATTAATATATCTAATTTCATGATTCATCTTATTTGCTTGATCAATATATGTATGTTTTATATATTTAATTTTATAAATTCTAAATTTTTATTAATCAATTGAAATTGGTAAATTCAATTAATTAAATTAATAGCTTTCAAATTTTTATTAGCCATCCAGGACGAAGGTAGTGTTCAATATCAATTTAACTTATTTTTTAAAAATAATTCTCATGACTTTTAAGTTATTTAAAATAACACTTTTTTTGTTGTAACATTATTTCAATAAAAATCATCATAGAACCAATCGTTACATATAAGACTTTATAATTCATTTATATCACAATTTAATTTGATTACAAAATAAATAAATTATTACTTGAAGTATATTTTTATTATATAAAATAGATAAATAAAAATTTTAAAATTTAAATAAGCTATAATAAAAAAGCATTTCTTAAAACATTATAATTGATGTTGAGTCATCATGTTTTAACAACTCTGATTCTAACTCAAAGCAAAGAATGCCAGAATATTTGTAAGAAAACTTTCTTGTCCAAATTTCACAGTTGTAAAACATGGGAAAGCAAAAGATCATTCTAGCGGAGTCTGGAGACGGCACAGAAAATCCACGTGTTCCAGTATTCGACTTCCAACTATGTCAAGTCGACGCTTCCCCAGTTCTCCAGAACTATCTGGTTAGTGCTTTCGTCTTTGAATGCTACAAGTTCCCGTTTCCTCTGGATATATCTCTTCACGCCGTCTTCCAACTTCCATCTCTTTTTATATATGCCCCTGAACATCCACACAAACAATTAATCGTTTTCCGTAAGAAAATTCTGTCAGAGCACAGCACTGATACTCACTTGTTATCAAACACCTTCTAACATTACATAGTAGTAAATCACCAAAAGGGTTGACTAGAGAGCCTGAATTCTCTACGATGGCAGCGAAAACTGAAGGCAAGGCCATTGGCATAGACCTTGGCACAACCTATAGCTGCGTGGGTGTGTGGCAGAATGATCGAGTGGAGATCATAGCCAACGATCAAGGCAACAGAACCACACCGTCCTACGTTGCTTTCACCGACACAGAGCGTCTCATAGGCGATGCGGCCAAGAACCAAGTTGCTATGAATCCTCACAACACCGTCTTTGATGCCAAACGTCTTATTGGTCGGCGATTCTCCGACCCGTCTGTCCAAAGCGACATGAAGCACTGGCCTTTCAAGGTCGTTGCTGGTTCTGGTGACAAGCCTATGATCGTGGTCACGTACAAAGGAGAAGAGAAACAGTTTGCCCCCGAGGAGATTTCCTCGATGGTGCTGATTAAGATGAAGGAGATTGCCGAGGCTTATTTGGGGGTGACCGTAAAAAACGCAGTCATCACTGTGCCTGCTTATTTCAACGACTCGCAGAGGCAGGCTACGAAGGACGCTGGTGCGATTTCAGGGCTTAACGTGATGAGAATCATTAACGAGCCCACAGCTGCCGCTATTGCGTATGGTTTGGACAAAAAAGCGTCGAGGAGAGGAGAGCAGAATGTGCTCATCTTTGATTTAGGTGGAGGAACTTTTGATGTTTCTCTGTTGACGATTGAGGAGGGAATTTTTGAGGTCAAAGCCACAGCTGGTGACACTCATCTCGGTGGCGAGGACTTTGATAACAGGCTTGTTAATCATTTTGTTGCAGAGTTTAAGAGGAAGCATAAGAAGGATATTACTAACAACGCGAGGGCTTTGAGAAGGTTGAGGACTGCTTGTGAGAGGGCCAAGAGGACTTTGTCCTCGACTTCACAGACGACGATTGAAATAGACTCCCTATACGAGGGTATTGATTTCTATTCTACTATTACAAGAGCCAGGTTTGAGGAATTAAATATAGATTTGTTCAGAAAGTGCATGGAGCCTGTAGAGAAATGTCTGCGTGATGCTAAGGTTGACAAGAGTCACGTCCACGAGGTAGTTCTTGTTGGGGGGTCGACGAGAATCCCAAAAGTTCAGCAACTTTTGCAGGATTTCTTCAATGGAAAAGAGCTCTGCAAAAGCATAAACCCTGATGAAGCTGTCGCTTATGGTGCCGCTGTTCAAGCCGCGATTTTGAGTGGTGAAGGAGATGAGAAAGTGCAGGACTTGCTACTGCTTGATGTCACACCTCTCAGTCTTGGACTTGAGACTGCAGGTGGAGTCATGACAGTGTTGATTCCGAGAAACACGACGATTCCCACCAAGAAAGAACAGATCTTCTCTACCTACTCTGATAATCAGCCAGGAGTTTTAATTCAGGTGTACGAAGGTGAAAGGGCTAGAACCAAAGACAATAATCTGCTTGGCAAATTCGAGCTGACGGGAATCCCTCCGGCACCAAGAGGTGTACCTCAAATTAATGTGTGCTTCGACATCGACGCAAATGGTATATTAAATGTGTCAGCAGAGGACAAGACAGCAGGTGTCAAAAACAAAATCACCATCACCAATGACAAGGGAAGATTGAGCAAGGATGAGATTGAGAGGATGGTGCAAGAGGCAGAAAGATACAAAGCAGAGGACGAGGAGGTGAAGAAAAAGGTGGAGGCCAAGAATTCATTGGAGAATTATGCTTACAACATGAGAAACACCATCAAGGATGATAAGTTCGCAGACAAATTGGACCCTGCCGATAAGCAGAAGATTGAGAAGGCAATAGACGACACCATTGAATGGTTGGATAGGAATCAGTTAGCTGAGGTTGATGAGCTGGAGGATAAGTTGAAAGAGTTGGAAGGTTTGTGCAATCCAATCATTGCTAAGATGTATCAAGGTGGTGGAGGAGATGTTCCGATGGGTGGTGGCGCAGAAATGCCTTCCGGCGGCTATGGAACTTCTGGTTCTGATGGTTCTGGCGCTGGACCGAAGATCGAGGAAGTTGATTGAAGTTGGAAGTTGGAAGTTGTGCGGTCGTTATGGGTCTTTATGTCGGGTGATGGTTCTGCTATTTTAAAAGTTTGTTAAGATTTGAGTGCTTATGCTTTTAGAGGTATCTGTATGTCAATATTATGTTACCATACAATCTGAGGAAATAAAAAGTTTTTCTTTTTCAAAGACGAATTCGTAGTGTGTTCAACGCTCTTCCTGTATTGTAGAAGGGGGTGAGTGGATAGCTGCAGATTTTCGTAAACTTGTGCTGACGAACAGAACTAATATCAGTAGTTCCTTGAAAGTTTTGCAGATGTCATGCATTTGAGGGTATCAAAACTTCCATGATTGCTCAAGGCAAACTTCGGCCAACACAACTGGCTTTAGGAAGATAATCTTATTTCTTGTTATTACATTGCACTCAATACTTGTTTAGTTTCATTAATCTCTCTTTCTTTGAAATTTACATATACCACAACTTAGGAACATAAGTTGTTAAATTTGGATTGGTGTGAGCACGACTGACATGGGTTAGTGCTCTCTTCTATTATGGTAGTGAGGTCACTCTGGTGGAACACAGCCATCCACTCGACTGATCGGACAAAAGAGGAAAATGGCAATCACGAAGCAAATCTAGCAACACAGCCATTGAAGTAAGTGGGAAGAGCAATAAGTTTGTTTCCTTAAAAAGTTGTGGAGTGAGTTTCGAAAGGAAAGTATCCGTCTAACTGATCTTTCCTCCTGTCTCGTAACTTAAAAAGAGAACTAAAATAAAAGACCTGTAAGTCAGTTTTTATCAATTATTATGCTATCTTTTCCTCTCCTAGTTGGGACTTGGTCTGGACCTGTACTAACTTTAGCAAATTCGACCATGGAAGTGTCTTACCTTTCCTGCAAAAAATCAAGTTAATTTCCCGGAATTAACAACAGAAACGTAACTTGGAGAATCAATGGCTTTGCAATTTATGCACAACAGATTTGGAAAAACATTAGTCATCCTCCATATTTGAAGATGAAATTCCTAGAGAGGAGGCAAATGTAGCGGTAGCGTCTCCATTGAGATATTTCTTTAGCCTGTTCAAGTCATCAGCAACATCAAGCATCGTAGGCCTAATAGAGGGAGAGACCTGAGTGCAAAATATACCCAATTCAATCAACTCTGATACTGCAACTTCCCACATCTTCTTGACCTCAGGTGGCTCATTTCTTGAAGCTCTAACTAGGGATGAGTCTATCACTCTTTCAACTCGGCCGTGGTAGTGAATTTTCACCCATTTATGAAGGTTGAGCCCACCAATAAACATGTCATCCGTTGGTCTCTTTCTTGTTACCATCTCAAGAACTAGAATCCCAAAGCTGTAAACATCTCCCTTTGTTGAAGTGGTTGATCCAAACCCATATTCTGAATCATAGAAATTTCATAGTAAGGTTTATGACCTGTTATTTGTATCAAATGGAAAAGTAATTACCAGTAGTTATTGAAAGAAGGAAAAAGTGTATTATTGGAGACATAACAGGGATGTTTGACCGGAAAGACATAATCCAGCAATAATTATGACTGGTAAATTGGTAATTCATTCTACGGGCATCATAATTATGAGGGACATTCTTAGGCAAAGCTCAATTCAATCATCAATTTCTGCTTGAATCTTCATTACTATTGAAGGCATTTGAGCACTATATGGCTAAAAAAGAATCTTTTATCACGCCCGTGTTCCTGAAAGTCTGAAACTGCTTTAACAAAAAACAAAGGGACACACTAATTAAGATTATTTTGTAATTCTGACTATTTCCCACTTCGTTATTGAATTGAGTGCGACTTTTCACTGAAATTTTGTGTCCTTGTTTTCTAAATTCTGAAAGCTAAGGAAGATTTAGTACCTGGTGCAATATATCCAATCGATCCACGTAACAAATTTGCTGTAGAACTCCCCATGTTTTCAGCAGCCCCACCAGTTCCACCTCCAACAGTCATAACCAGCTTTGCAATACCAAAATCAGAAACCAAAGCTGTCATATCATCATTGAGGAGAACATTGCTTGGCTTCAGGTCACAGTGTATAACTTTAACGGGCGAGTGGTGATGCAAATAGGCCATTCCTTCAGCTATGTCACTACAAATGTTCACCCTTTGGGTTAGAGTCAAATCTGATGAATCAGAACCCAAATTATCTTTTCCTGAATGCGGATAGAGACGACTGTCCAAGCTTCCATTTGCCATGTATGGAAGAACTAGAGCTTTGAAATCGGGAAGACTACATGCTGTTATAATCCTTATTAAGTTTCTGTGTCGAATCCTCTTCAACACTTGACATTCCCTGTTGAAGCTCTTTGTTGAGTTTCCAGTTTGTAAATGCAAAACTTTTACAGCTATTAGTGTCCCATCTGAAAGAGATCCTTTATAGACTCGTCCATAGCTACCTGTGCCGATCAGTCTCTGAGCATCGAATCCTCCAGTGGCTTCTGATAACTCTCTGTATGTAATTCTTGGAAAGTTATGAATCAGTTCAGGGGCTGCTGAGCTTTTTCTTGCCGTTTCCATTTCCATTGTGTTTCCAGATGAAACCATTTTCATTCGACGAATTGCAATGACACAACATACTGTGCTCAAGCATAGCGATACAACTATGCCCAGGACAAACATGATCAAGAACTTCTTTGAATTGAACCAATGCTTTTTCTGAAAACAAGTAAGCTTGCCAGAAACTGCAACACAAAGATGAGGATTTCCAGTTAAAGATGCATTTTTTTTAGAATCGAAGATGCCACCAGATGGAATTGGCCCTTCAAAGTCGTTGAAAGAAAGATCGATGAAGGTGAGGGAGCGAATCCGATTGAGGCTTTGTGGGATTTCTCCAGATAGTTTGTTAGCTGAAACATCTAACGTTTCGAGGTTTCTTAAATCTCCCAGTGATTCAGGAATGTGACCTTGGAGAAAATTACGGGACAGATTTAACATCCTTAATGCAATGCAGTTTGATATCAGAGGAAAGATACTTCCATTGAAGTTGTTGGATGAAACATCAATATCCTGAACATTTTCAAGCTTGCTGAGTACAATAGGTAACTGCCCCGAAAGAAAATTGTGTGAAAGATTGAGAAATATTCTGATCTCACGTAATCTAGATATTTCAGGAGGGATGCTCCCTGTCAATCTGTTGTAAGACAAGTCTAGCCTGTACAGATCGGTGCAGCCTCCTAACGTTGAGGGAATGCTCCCCGAGAGCTGATTGTTGTTGAGAAACAACGAATTCACGCGTACCAAATTTCCTAGACTTTCTGGAATTTCACCTGAGAATTGGTTGTAAGATAGGTCAAGAAGACCAAGATGGGGGAGATGGCCTAATGCTGCTGGAATTTCACCTGTGAACTTGTTGTGTGACAAGAAAAGCTGCTCCAAGTTTGACAACTGGCTGATCTTAGGAGAAATTGTTCCGTTCAGGGAATTGAAAGTTAAGTTCAGTACAGTAAGATTGTAAAGATTTGCTATACCAGGAGGAATGGATCCAAAGATCTGGTTTCCATCTAGCAACATAGATGTGAGTGTGGTGTTAAGTCTGCCAATTGAATTAGGAAATCTTCCTCCAAGGCCCATGCCAGCCAATTCAAGCTCCTTCAAACTTGTGCAATTCCCGAGGGCAGAGAAGAAAGTTTCAAGATTGGTGTTGTTGTCATGGCTTATCATAATGTTATATGATAAGTGGAGCATGCCAAGATCCGTCATCCCTGCCACAATCATTCCAGGCAATTCACCAGAGAGATAATTATCTTCCACATCAATGTAATATATTGAATGATTGGCTAAAGAAATGGGAAGTTGTCCAGTAAATCGATTGCTGTACATGCTGAGGCTCCATAGTGGACAATTTCCAACTTCTTGAGGAATTTCTCCAGTGAAAAAGTTGTTGGATAGGTCTACAACTCTGATTGAAGTGCAGTTTGAGAAAAAGGAAGGTGGAAGCGTACCTGTCAATTTGTTAAACGCCATAGTTACTACCTTCAGATTGGTAAGAAGAGCAAAGGACTCAGGAATTGAGCCCTGCAGGTTGTTAAAGTCTAGATCCAGAAAACGCAGATGTCTTATGTAAGATAATTCAGGTGGGATAATGCCAAAAAAATGATTGTACATTAGTTTAAGTGATCTAAGTCCGGTGAGATTGGAAAGAATGGGCGACAGTGGCCCCGAAAGCTCACAGTCGCTCAGGCTGAGTTCCTTCACACGGTGATTATGTTTCCCACACTGAATACCAGTGAAGTTGCATACATGAATATCCTCACTCCAGTTTTCTAGCACAGAATCTGGATCAGAAATAATAGCCTTCTTGAACGCCAGAAGAGCGGCTTTATCAGTAGCCAAAGAGTGGTGGAGATGCCCGTTATAGTGATACCCTGAAACCGCAAAAGGAGACGTTAAAATTGAATGCTGGAGCAGGAGACTCAGGATCACTCCATTGAAGGCCATTTTCAGTGTCGTGTAAGTGCTAGATTCTGTTACTTGAGCAAGACCATTAACCATTTTCATCTTATTTCATACTAATAATAATGTTAGTACTGAGTCAATGAAATAGCAACAGCAATGAAACTGGATACTTTTAAGAGAAATAGGATGAAGGTGGTAGTGGTGGTGGTGGTGGCGGCTGATAAATCTCCTATCCATGATAATTCAGTACAAGCCATGATTTTTGGAGGGACTAAAAATATGTATTCACCATTAATCTCCATATCTTGTGCTTAGAGCCATGATGAGTAGATATTCAACTACGTAGCTGAATGGACACACTCCGCATTGAAAGGACAGTACTGGAGGAACACGTTAGGCGCTAAGATAAGGTGATTCGGGTTCAACCTTCACTGTTTGAGGTCGCAATGTGACACACATAAATGTAAAGTTAAGAGTTGACATTTGATTTCAGTATTGCCCATAATGGAGCAATACGAGTTTTTCACTGGAGTTTTGGAGCCACAGCCACCCCTTTTTGCGTTGACAATTTATGGTTTTCAGCCAACTTGTTGTATGTAGAAGGCTTCAGTGGTTGACATGTTAGTATGTTTTCCCTGCATGTCTCAGCAAATCCTGCCTAGCACTTCCATCATATAACCTCACTTAGTTTAGGGGCACGATTCCTAGGTTGAAAGGAATTAAAGTTACTGCTCTAGTCTGAATGACTTGAGACTGAGGCCACTGCCTGAGTAATGTGATGATGCTATTGGTGAGTCTTGAGAAAAATTCAAGGTGGATTTAGTATTCGTAGGATTATCCCTTTTCAGGACAGTGAGAGCCAACTTACACAGGGTAACCCTTTTTCCGTTACGTGCTCAACTTCAAACCAGAGTACATAATGTACGATCATTATTTTTAGTGGGAACAAATTATACAGGGTTGAAATATCAAGCTGCTTAGTCTTTTGCTATGTCAATTGTTTTGTTTTGTTTTGCTTTGTTAGTAGTGATTCACATAGTATACTTTACATCAAAATTTATCACTTAGGTCATGTTTGGTAAAGAGCTTTTCAGCTGATTGACTCGAATGAGTTGTTTGATTTATATTGAAAAGCTCTTTATTTGTTTACCTAAACAGCTTATTTTTGACAAGCTCATTAAATGCAGTGTTTTGAGTTAGCTGATTTATTTATGACAGTATTACCCTTTGTCATAATGAACATAGTTATAAACAGTGGTGAGGTTTTACAGTTGGGAATGATTTGTATCTTTTTATTTTATTATTTTTGTGTTTTTACGTTATTTGTACAAATCTTTTTCTAATTTCTGTTCGTTTGAGACTTTTGAGAACAGATATTAATGAACTTCTATTTTTTAATTAAACTTTTAGTTTGTATTTTTAAATAAAAATATAAAAATAGTTTAATATTAATAGTAATGCAATTATATTTTTATTATTGATAATAGTATAAACTAAATAAATTTTGAAAGTAAATTGTTTTTATAAATGCAATTAATTTTTATTATTTACCATAGATATAAATTAAATAAAATTAAAATATTTTTTTGTAAATAAAATAATTAAATAAATTTATGTTAATCTCTTATATAATATTTATTTATAATTATGAATTATATTTTATTAAAATAAATAATTAGCTTAATTAATTAATATTATTGTTTTTTAATCATTAAAGTAAATCTAACTTATTTTTTTAGAAGTTAAATAAAGAATTCATTATTGGCTTTGAAGGGCATCACAAGAGACATTACAAAATGTTTTTAAAGTTATATCCTTATAAGTTATTTTACACACAAACAGCTAATAGTAAATAACTAATTTTGCCAAACATTTCTAACAAACAGCTAATACAATCTGCTGGTCAAATCAGTTCATATAATCAGCTATTAACTGACAACTATTGCAATCAATTGATTGCTAAACAGGGGCTTAGTGTAATCAAATTGAGTATGAGTAGATGCTTTCCCACGTGTATTGTTCTTATAATTATTCTCTACCTTTCATATTTATTCTAATAATAAAATATTTTTATAGGAAAAACATGGAATTCTGTCATATACTTTTAAGTGAAATCGTTTTTAAAAAGAATTTTTTTAGCTTTGATGAGTTACAATCCAACTTAAAATTGATTAAATATTAAGAAAGCTAAATAACATATCAACTTTTATTGTTAATTTCAAACTTTGTATTGTTTAATCATTTAGAAATTATGATACAAACTTTTTATTAATTTAATAGTTCAATTTACATAAACACAAATAAATTATAATTAACTACAAGATAATTATAATAAATGTGATCAACATTTTTTAAATTTAAATATATTGCATAAAAAAGAAGTCTAAGCTAACCCGAATATCAACATCGTGATCATTTTTTTTAATTATCTGAAAATCAGGTTAAGCTCCATATCAGAACCTTGTGGGGTGGGGTTAGGAGTAAAGCATCCTGAGGTTGGCGCATCTCGTTGGGTGTGAAAAACATTGGGAACACACATTTCTTTCTTCAAAGTCTTTTCTTTTCTCGTCCCCTACATTGACGTAGCGCTTCGGGAAAAAAATTCAGGAGAAGTCTCTTATTTTTAATTTTTATACACCATCTATATGATCTATTTTATTATTAGTATGATTATAGTATGTTCAATTTATTATCAATTATAAACCTGGTTTTTTTAAGAGGACAGATTAAGAGAAAATTTGAATAATAGTGAAAAATGATGCAACTCAATTTAAGTTTATAAAATATGGTTATAGAGATATGATAAAACCTATAAATGCCATAAAATTTCTTAGTCGTTAATTTCAAATACTTTATCATATCAATTGCACTTGGCAAAGAAGAGTAGTAAACATAAACAAAGGAAAGGAGAGGAAATGAATGGTTTGTCTCCAAATACAAATTTTGTTAGAATCCATACTCCACTAAATATTAGTAAAATGTCAATAATTACTATAGTAGACGAGTTACATAATTCTTGTGTGCTTTCAAAAATTGAATTACCATCAAATTAGGATAAACAAGAGAGATGAATAAAAAACAACTTTCAAAACAAAATATTATTATATGAGTGCTTAGTGATGCCTTTTAGATTATCTAATGTGCCTAATATTTCTTGAGGTTAATGTATTTGCATGTTTTTATTAAAAATTACATAGTTTTTTATTTTGAAGATATTTTGGTATATAGTAAGATTTTAGATGAGTATGTTGAGCAAATAAAGATTATTTTGACTGTTTCTAAAAAATCTTTTGTTTTGCTTGGATAAAGTAGTTTTTCTTGGATTTGTTACAACTGCAAAAGAGAGAGACGTGGATAAGGAGAAGGTTTAAATGGATAGGGTAAGGTTGGGTGGCTTACCGCTAGGCCTATAGCTAGCTCGAAGCCCTCAATATGCAGTTTAAGCCTAACTTGAAATTTGATTGGGTCTGAAATATGCAACACTCCAACCACCCTAAAATGAATGTCATTTTGGACAGTTAAATCAAAACAACATTATTTTCAGAGAGGAAGCAAGGATTGTGAGGTTGACCCTCCTGTCTAAACTTAGTTTGAAGCCTGATTAATCTAAGCTTAGATACTTGACTTCAGGTAGATGCATAATCCTAAAGGTATGCTTTAATATCTACCTTAAATGCAAAATTATCTAGCTTTATGCATGTTAAGAAATGATATAAGAATGATGATACTTTTCCATCTAAGGCTTGTGAGAAAACAACTTTGAAATTTTTTTTAAGCACGATGGATTTTTACTTAAGAAAAATAAATTGATATTCTTAAGAGTTCTTTGAGAGAGTTATTAGTACATGAGGCCTATGCGAAAGGATTGATGGGTCATTTTGATATTAAAAAGACTTTAGATATTTTGTTTAAATAACTAATGCATGGTTTATCTAAGATGCTCGAAATGCTGATGGAAAGAATTTTTCAATATCAAGATGTCATAACAAATAGAATGAATTTACTTAAGAAGTGTATAAATATGTCATACATTAAACTTTAGAAGGTTGATGGGGTATTATTGAGACCAAAAAGCTTGACAAGGAATCATAACGCCCTTCATGAGTCCTAAAGGTAATCTTAGCAATATCTTTTTCGTGCATCCTAAATGGTGATAGCCAAATCTGAAGTCTAGGTGCAAATACCAGTTTGATCCATGTAGCTCTGTCAACAACTCCTCTATTAATAGTATAGGAAACTTATCTTTATTGTATGCTTGTTAAGTTCCCTATAATCAATGCACATCCTCTAAGAGTTATCTTTCTTCTTCGCTAAGACCACTAAAGATGCGTAAGAGCTAATGTCATTCCCAATAAATGCTTGTTGAATGAATTATTTCACTACTTTCTCTATTGTATCCTTCTGCTCCCCCGAGTATATATATGATCTTATACTAATTAATTATACTCCTTTTAATTAGATTCTATGATCATGTGTTTAGTTAGGACATAGTTGATTAGGTTCTTTAAATATTTCTCTAAATTTTTCCAACAACCCATTCAATTCCTTATAAGTATCTGGTTGTTCTTCCAAACTCTTCTTCTACATATGGTATTTTAATAGGTATGTTAGTTGCATTATATATAGTCCACCATTTATAAAGCCTTTAAGCATCTTATTAAAGCCTTTGTTTCTTATCGAGATCACCAAGTGGCCTCCCTATTTGTACTTTATAGTGTGGTTCTTGAAGTTGCTTAGTACATTATTCAAAGTAACTAATCATTATAACCTAAGTACTAAATCACATCATCCCAAAGTAATGATCAGTGCATCAGTTATAAACTATGTACCTTATATACACCATATGAATCCTTTATAGCGTTGGTGGTAACTCAATTTAAGTCTTCCCTTATAGTGATTAGGAATCTATAGGGATCTCCTTTTAATGAGGCTGCACTACTCTCATTTGCTTATATTCTTCCTCATAATTGATCCATATTAGAGCTTGAAAAGATAGGAATTGGTTGTTCCTCTATGCCTTCTTTGGTTAATTCTTCTTCTTCCTCTTATAATCTACCTTCCCCTTTAATCATAACTAGTTGGAATTGCTTCTTCTTATACTTTTGTCCTAGTTCATAATGCTCATTACACTAAAATATAGTGCTTTTACTCTTTTGTCATCAAAATCTCTATTGTTTACACTTTTGGACTTATTAGGATCTCCTTAGTGGCATTTGGCTATGGTTGTATTACCTTAGCTCCTTGGAAGGGGTAATATTCCCTTTTCTATCTAATACATGACCACTAGTGAAAACAACATTACCTCTTTTATTCATGTTCCACCGTTGTCCTAAATTTTGAATTGTTTTTATCATTTCCTTTGAGGAGAAGTGAAGTTGCATTAGATGCCACCATGGCTTCTTGGTTCCTTATAAGTGCATACATTTTGCAAGCTTTAAGGATCCAAGAGTTTCATTATAAGCTCAAATCATGGTTTCAATCCTTTTAGAAAGAAGATTATTTAATAATCCTTCAAAAGTGATAATTCACAAGGGATTCAAGGAT
Organism: Erythroxylum panamense; assembly: GCA_027123425.1. Taxonomy (NCBI): domain Eukaryota; kingdom Viridiplantae; phylum Streptophyta; class Magnoliopsida; order Malpighiales; family Erythroxylaceae; genus Erythroxylum; species Erythroxylum panamense. Next base: position 6,851,143 of record JAOTIZ010000005.1, read on the forward strand.
AGCATAAGCGGGTCAAGCTCTTAAGGATCGTGAAGCTACATCAAATGTCACAAAATTTCATTTACAGAGGGCACAGATATGAATGAAGCAATAAGCTAATACCAAAAGATCAGAACGTGAGTTCGAAATAGGTGACTTCGTTTTGCTTAAACTTTAACCCTACATAAAACACTTCCTCCAAAGAAGAGTAAATCAGAAGTTATCATCACTATATTATGGTCCTTATAAAATCATTCAACATGTGAGGATGGTAGCTTCCAAGCTAGAGTTACCGCAAAGCTCTTTTATTCATCCACTCTTCCACGTTTCATAGTTGAAGAAGGCTCACTTACAGGACTTTAACATTACTTGAATTCCTTACACCTTCAGAGCACATACCCGTAGTTGTGCTAGAGAGGATGGTTAAAAGAAACAACCAATTTATTACTCAGCTATTAATTTAGTGGTTGAATAGAAGTGCGAATGCATCATGAGAATATTTCTTTAAAATCCAGAAAGGATTTACAGAAGTCAACTAAGTAGACAAGGAAGTGAAGGAAGAGGGAACTGTTGCAAAGAATTAACGAAGAACTTATCATGAACATGCAGGAAATAGTTAAGTAGCACCTTTGGCTTCTTAACTATTTCCAAAAACACCTACCCATTCAACTGGACCCTCCTCAACCCCCCAACCACTTGACTGCCAAGAAACAAACAAATCTTTGGAGGAAAGTCGTCAGTCCAAATGTTGAACCCTAATTTTTTTTTTCTTGATGAATAAACATGATTTAAATAATTTTGAGGCTGTGATAGATTAATCATTTTATAATTATTTAATTATGTCAAAGTTAGTAGGATTTATTGAATGGGCAAATGGAATTAAAGTGTTAAGGTTATAAGAATGTTCAAGGATATTTTTGGCAAGATACTTCAGGTTAAAAGAACATAAGCCTATAAGGAAGTATAAAATGGACCTTTTGGACTCATTAAGGATAGAAATGAAAGAAAACTTGTACTCTTGCATTTAAGAGAAGGAAAAACGTGAATTGGGAGAGAAAAAGAGAAAATAAGAAAGAAAGAGAAGAGAATTTCGATGGTTGAGAGAAAAGAAGAGACTTTAGCTAGGGTTTCTTCATTTCTTAGCTTTTGAGAGAGATTTTGAAGTGGTTCAAGAAGAAAAAAAGGTATTGGAAGAGAAGAGCTTCCATTTGAGCCAAAGATCTCTTCATTTGGTGAAGAATCAAGGTAAGATCATTTTCAATCTTTTGAATTTTTGGAAGGATTTTAGTTCATAAAGTTTAGAAAATGCAAGGGTTTAAGTATTCTAAAACCAATTTTAGTAATTGTGCTTTGTGAGATTTTTAATTAAAAATCCTATTGAGTGAGATTTTTGTTATTGTATAAAGGGGATCAAAAGAGGCAAGAGGAATAAGAGAAGAGGCATTTTGAGCAAATCTATAAGCAAGGAAATCAAGGTGGGTTACATGTTTATAATAGAGTTATGAGCAACTAATGTTTTCTTTCCAAATCAAGAAAATAAAATGATTTCAATTACTTCATAAATGTTACTTTTAATGTTTTTGAGTGATTTGAGATATCTTGATGTGTTGGAATATGAATTTGTTAATGAATTTCGAAATAAAGAAGGAAATGCTTTGAAACATTTTATGTTATGCCTTGAAAAATGTCATAGCATTTTGTATAAATGAACAAGAACATGAAATGATTTGAGCATGAATATGTGCTTTTGTTTGGGCAAGAGAGGAATCTGTTTCGTTAGTCACGTGCAAGTTGACCTATAGCCTTCTCCCGACTGCTTGCTTGAGGCCACGAGATCCTAAAAAATCGGACTCGTTTTGTTCACGGTGTAAGCTTCGGTTTTTTCGTTTTGTTCCTTGAAACTCTCGAGTCATTTGTTGTGTATTGCATCTTTAAATTTTCAAGTATGTTGCATAAATTGAATGTTTTGCATTGATGGTTGAATGTATATGCTATGTGATGTGATGACATTTTAACTATAAGTTTTAAGCAAGAATCGTGAATTTGACTGAGAATTTGAGAACAAAGCGTTTTATAAATTCACTATGACTTCCATACGACAAATAAACATTTCAACGATTTTTCTTATTCTTCGTTATAAACTTGTTACTCACGAGCTTTTAATCTCACCCTCTTTTATCCCATCTTCAGGTGATAGCTAAGAGATCAAGTGATCCAGAGCCTAAGGGAATTTCTCCGAATTTGCTTATTTTGTATTTTGAGTTGGTTTTGGGAAAGCAAAATGTTAATCGCATTTCAAGTTTATTTGTTCAAGATTCTTTTGTAATTTGAGATTTTGAGACGATGATGTATTGTGGCTTCAAATGCCATTAAATATTTGTAAAAACTTCATTCTTTTGGTGTTATTGAAATATGAATTATATATGGATGATGTTGAGTTGGAATCAGGTATATCTAAAGTAGTTAACAACTCAAGATGATGATGTTGAACTTGAGTTGTTATATATATGTATGTATGTATGTATGTATGTATGTATGTATACATAAGTGAGATGCTATGGAAAAGAAAAATAGGAATTATGACTGATCAGATGTAGTTGAATGTGATGTGTCAAATAAGTTGAGATTTGAGAGTTTAATGAAGTCAATTTGATAGTTGAATGGTTATGCTCAGGACATTCTAAGTTTGTATAATGCAAAAATTTCAAGTCTTCTATAGGGGTAAAATTCATATTCTGACTTCAGAGAAAATGTTGTATTTATCTAAGCTGAATTAGACAAAGTTGTCTTCTAGAAAGTTGTAGCTTATCTTTCTAGCTTTCCAACAGTATATAGTATAAAATTTTTGGACATCGGAGTCAAAAGTTATGATTCTTATAAGTGGAGATGCTTAGGAGTATAGACTATATGTTCTAGTGATGACGTGTATGTTCTGGTGATGACATGTATCTTCTTATGATGACGTGTATCTTCTGGTGATAACGTGTATATCTTCTGGTGATGATGTGTATTTTTCAGTGATGACGTGTGTCTTATGTGCACTGTTCATCTTACACATTCTGGTCCAATTTTGACCCTCTAGATGACATAATCTTTCTTCAAGGTTTCATAAAATCGTAGATCTTGAAGTCTTCTTTCGAACCTTCCAAGAATGTCCTTGATCTGATATCTCTAGAGCAAGTTATGTCAATTATTCCAAATAGGTCTTAGACTAAAACTTCTTCTAGATATTATTCATCTTACATCTTTTAGTCCAAGATTGACCCTCTAGATGATAGAATCTATCTTCAAGGTCTTCATGAAATTTGTAAATATTGAAGTCCTCTTTCAAACCATCTAAGAATGATCTTGATGTAATTTCTCTATAGAAAGTTATGCTAATTGTTAAACATCTTCTATGCACTGTTCATAAACTTCTTCTGGGTACTGTTCATCTTACATTTTCTAGTCCAAGTTTGACTCTCTAGATGATAGAGTCTATCTTCAAAATCTTCATAAAAGTTGTAGACCTTGAAGTCCTCTTTCGAACCATCCAATAATAACCTTGATCCGATATCTCTAGAAGAATTTATGCTAATTGTTAAACTTCTTTTATGCACTGTTTATAAACTTCTTCTGGGTACTGTTCACCTTATATCGTCTGGTCCACTTTTGGCCCTTTAGATGATAGAACCTATCTTTAAGGTCTTCATGAAAGCTATAGATCTTGAAGTCCTCTTCGAAACCTCTTAATATGACCTTAATTAAATATCTATAGAGAAAGTTATGCTAATTGTTCCAAAACAGGTTCAATATGATTGAGGACAAAAACCTTGTTTGATTCTTTCGGCCATAACTTTATTTTCTGACCTCCAAATGAAGTGATTCTTAAAACAATAGATTCATAACACATTTCTTTCTACCTCTCCAAAAGAGTTTATAGCTTTTGATGTTGATTTGAAAAGGATTGATTGAATCAAAGTAAAGGTATGGGTTGGAAGAGTATGAATTGAATATTTTACTGAACATACTTCGGTATTTTTATGATAACTTGATCTGTAGAGCTCTGAATGAGATGATTATTATTTCAAAATAAAATATAGACATATAGGTACAAATTATCTGAAGGAATAAAATTTTAATTCAATCTTTAAGATTTTCAATTTCTGGAGGGAAGTTGAGCACATAATATTTGCTTATGTATAAGAATGATTCGAAAATGGAGCCCGACACGTATGGTATCAGAGAATGAAGATGAACTGAGGATAACTAATGAGGGTTAATTGGAATAACCATGCATGGTAACAAGTACAAGCACACGTTTTTATGACATTCGAGATGGGCTCTAAAATCGGGATCCAACACCAAAACATGAAAATTTGTGATCTAAGATTTGGTCAAGGAATCCAATGATGCTAAGGCTTTGGCATATTATCCTCCAGAAGTCAAAGATGAGTAGATTTTTGTCATCCCTCCATTAGAACTTGCAAGGAAAGGAGCTACCCAATTCAGAACTATTTTGATTGTTTTCTTCATTGGTAAGCGTCCTGCTTACCCTGTAATGCGCAAGGCTCTTTCAAAAGCTTGGCTAGCTTTTGTGTAACATCCTGTTACTGTTGCAAGGGTATTATGGTAATTCTGGACTGACTGATAGGATTGCACTGCATTCACTGACTGAGCATGTTACTGGCCTCTAATTATAGAGGAACAGGTTTATTGCATATGCATTTATCCAT
>JAOTIZ010000005.1:6865104-6883074 GCA_027123425.1 Erythroxylum panamense
CAGTTCTTCTTATCGTCTGATATGAGTCATTTGGCTCATCAGCTGGAAGCCCTTATAGGCCTTCAAAGAGGCCACCTTCTTATTCGTTACCTAGGGATTCCCCTCCTAATAGGTAGGCTTTCTAAGAATGATTGCATTCCTGTTTTGGATAAAATTGACGCTAGAGTTAAGAAATGGACCTATAAAACTCTTTCCTATGCTGGTAGGCTTCAGTTGGTCATTTCTGTGCTCTCTACTTTTCATGTGTTTTGGTCTAGACATTTTATTATACCTTTCTCCATTATTAAAGATATAGAGACTAAATTAAGAAATTTCCTGTGGTTTGGAAATGTAGTGTCTAACTCTCATGCGAAGATTAAATGGAATGACCTATGTAGACCCAAAAGAGAGGGTGGTTTAGGCATCATGCACTTACCTATGTGAAATAATGTACTCATAGGAAAAAGAATCTGGGTGCTTTTTAATGATAAGGAAGCTTTGTGGGTCAGATGGGTGTATACTATTATTCTTAAAAGGAAAACTTTTTGAAATGCAACCCTAGTAATAATAGTTATTGGAGTTGGAGAAAGTTGTTACATGTTAGGGATCTTTTTAGGAACCAATTTAAGATAGAAAATAGGTTATTTACTTACTTATTGCATGACTCTTGGCATCCAAGAGGTATTCTAAAGGATCTCTTAACTCCCAGAATGATCAATGGATCAGAATTACCGATGAATGCAAAAGTTTCATGGAAGCCACAATTGAGACCATTCAAACCTTGGAGCCACAATCCCAGAATGATCATTCCTTGTGTCCCTTGGTACAAATTAGTTTGGTATAAAAGAACTACCCTAAGATGCTCCTTCATCCTATGGTTAGCTTTTCTTAATAAGCTTCAAATGAGGGACAAACTCCTCTTTTCATTTGTCCCAAATCACTGCTCCTTGTGTTTCTTGGAAAATGAGTCCATTAACCACCTATTATCTGAATGTCCCTACTCAAAAACAGTATGGACGCATTGTTTAAACCATTTTCAGATCCATCTTCTAAATCTCATAACCCTTCAAGCCTTTCCAAGCTGGATTCACCACCCCCTTAAATCACTATAATATTGACCTCAGCCTTCTCATCATTCTCCTATCTGTGGTTGTTTATAACATCTGGACTGAAAGGAACCATCGAGCATTCAAAAACAAAGCCTTAGAGGTTGGGAACATAAGGCACTAGAGTGGTCTTCCAAGTTATAGAACTTCTCAGTGCAAATACTAAAGTAAGGTAATTTTGTGTAAGGGTCATTTTCACTAACCTTTATTTTGCAGGTTATTCTAATTTTTGACAGTAAGATTCCAACCCCCCTTTTGCTGGTTTTGTTTTAGCAAAGAAGGATAGAATTAGAAGAATCTTTAGGTGTCAACAAGGAGAGATGTGTGAGATCTATGCTAGCTTACGATGGAGACACAAACTTGGGATCAAGCTCTTAGAGGCAAGAAGTAGTGATAAGGAGCTCTAACATATCCACGGTAGTTTCAACAAAAAAGACCTTGCCATTTCACCAAATTGTACAACTTATTTAGTCGCTGCAATCCCTGATGTGAGGTCTTAGAATTTTGTTTTGGTTCTGGTTTAGTTGAAAAATTGATTGCCTATTTACTTTGTATTACTATGTTAAGCTGTAAGTCTATGTGCTCAGGTTATGCTAGACCTTTCCACAAGGTCTTCTTAATGGGTAGATTTGTACAAGTAGTCTGTTGAGGTTTGTTCAGTTAACTAGTTGTAGAATTCCTCATGTTTATAAGTGTGGCTTTTCCTTTTGTGATTGGCAAGTGATTTGCTTCTTGAGTAATCTCTTGATTGTACATAATTATTAGAGATTGGAAAGAGATTTGCTTCTTGGTAATCTCTTGATTGTACATAAGCATTACTTGATTTATATAAATTTCTGATTTACCACCAAAAAAAAAAAAGTAGACTAATAGAACGGCAGCGTTGACAAATACACAAGAAACGCGTCATTTAAATAATAAAACTATGGATGTAATCCTACACCAGCAAACATTATGGCCTTTCTATCACATGTATTTAACATTGCTAACAGCGAGAATGTCAAGCAAAATCAGAAATCATTTAAAAACTCCTCTAAATATTCTCTCGTGATTCCGGAAATCTCTCTCGCTCTTTCCTTTTTCTCTATTCGTGTTATATGGACAAAATCACAAAAAACCACACGTTTATTACAAGTCGCAGAAAATTCCACAACAGAAACCAAATCCTTGTCCAGTCCACACAGCATAGCTAAGAGAGTTAAAACTTGTATAAACAAACAATACAGCGATTAATTGGATATTGCGAAGTAAATTTAGCCCGCTAATTCATCTGCTATGGGAAATATAGGAACAATGTCCACAGGAACCTGCAGGTCAATGAATACCAACATGATGAGAGGTTAATATAAACAAAGCAATCAGAAATGTTTGGACGTCAATTATGCTTCTAGAGCAACTTATGAAGAAATCCAACGAGGTAACCCAAGTTAATAATATTTTCAATCCACACCCAAGTTAATAATATTTTCAATCCACCAACATGCATGTTCATTTTAGTGAGGACATCTCTTAAAAAGTTTCTTGAAAATGCTGATGAACTGGCCTGAGCAACGAAGAAATTTTCCTCAAGCATTCAAATGCATGTACAGCTCATACCTTGACATTCTCCAATTTCCCCAGAGCGAGTTTTAATGGTTGTGTTATTTCACAGTATTTTTCAAGAAGTAAACTTGCAGCTGCTTTATCTCCCTTTGCCTGTGTGGTAAGTATCTCCCTACTTAGGCTTTCAACTGCCCCTTCAATCTATCAAGTGAAAATAAAGTTTTGGCATCATCAGTTGGTTAAAAGTACCAATAAAAGATGTAATCTGGATCAAGAATATACCTTTTGAAAATTAACAGAAAATGTCTCGTCAGGAAGCAATACAAAGGCTTCTTTCTCATATAACCAGTTAAACTGAAGCGCTTGTCCTTTACTGAGAGCAGTCAAATGAATAATAGATAGTAAATGAGAAGTAATTATATTTAACATATGAAACTTGCGTCTATAAGGAAGGAGGATGGCCTCACCCGTGGGCTTCCTTCAAACCAAATCTAATGGAACGGAAGCATCCAGCTAGGAAGGAAACATACATAGACTTCTCCAAACTCTTCGGAAGAATACCCTGGACACCTCCAATATATAGTGAGAAATTTTGCAATTTGAATCCCAAATTTATAAGTAGATTAAATGTAAATTCTACAAAGATAGACTTCTCCAAACTCTTCGGAAGAATACCCAGGACACCTCCAATATATAGTGAGAAGTTTTGCAATTTGAATCCCAAATTTATAAGTAGATTAAATGTAAATTCTACAAAGAACATGATAACTAGACACAGTGGTCCGTTGAAATCAATATAACTCTTTTATCAAACATATTATGAGATAGGCTCTATTGCTATTAGTTACCAACCTGGCCGATTAGAAACTTGAGTGCCCAAAGACCAACTATGTCAGCTTTTGCTTCTTCCAGAGCTGAGTACAGTTCTTGAAGCTCCTGAACAAATTATTAAGTGACAGCTTTTAATTTTGGTGCTAAAAGCTCCAAAAGAAAGGGATATTTTAATGCACAGGTTTGCAGTTAGATGAAGCAAAGCAAGAGACAAGTACATAATGCAAGGAAATTCTCCTATGTGATGATCTTAATTAATGGAAGAAAAAAATACCCAAAATTGTAACTTTTTACAACCTCAAAAAACCAACTATTGAAGAACTACAGCATTTAAGTTATCATTTTGTGTTGAACTTGCAATTATTGGTAATGCTAATAAAATGCTCTGATTACCTATGTCAAATAATTGATTGGAAATCTTAGATAGCATGATTGCAGAAATGACTAGGATACAGTTTTGCATTAACAAACTCAAAGTAACATTTGATGATGAACTGAAAATTGGGGGATGTAAGTGAACGCATCCCAAGGATAAATGAAATCAAACAAAAGGAAAAATGATAAAACTAACCTTTCTCACAGTAGAGCTTTTACCATTCGGAAGTGTTATACTATGAGGTCCAATACCATGGCAGCACTCATGGCAAATGGTATGGGTAAAGAAAGATTCAAAATCCACAAGTTCCTTTTGTTCCTTGGTAATACATACATCAGCTATGGGCTGAAGAATATGCTTGAACCTATTAAGACATACACATATAGCATTTAAATTATTTTGGACACCAACAAAAAAATCCTGCAATTTGAAACAATACAATCTAAAGTTGACAAGTGCAAAAATTCAGAGAAAAGAACTTTTACTTGGCCTCTGAAACATTCTTAAGCATGACCATTGATGTTCCTCGTTCTTTGACTATGCGCTCATCATTTGGCAAATTAAAAGCAACGGTCTGTGGACCCTTTACATCCTGATGCAAAATTAAATTGATTAACCAAAAGTTTTTATGGACAGAAACATGTAACTGACGTGATTAACAGACGAGGTTTAAAAAAACAAGTGCAACAGGAAAAAAATTAGTGATATTTAGCCACCATACCAAATTGTTCATAAGAAGTGGGATGGTAATGCATTAATAAAATCCAATCCAATTGACCAGATAATTTTGTTCAGGCAATACTGTGAGAATCTAAATGCATACTTATATGGACATAAATATATGTTGATCAATGTTTATAACAGAAATATGTGATGACATAAGATTTCAAATGCTGATCTATATAGATTTAGATCCAAACTTCTTAAATATTATAGCAACTTTTACACATGTAATTAATATATAGAGTGGGTGCCATTTGGGCACTAGTAAAGGCCGATTGCAGCTTTAGGGGTGCAACAGCCAACTTATATGCTGTGAAGACATGTTTATGGATCTTTCACTCACATAACAAATTTTGATTAAGACCCCTGTATAATTAATTCATTCTTTCTCTCCAAATCCATAATGACGATATAAACTGAGCCACTAACAAGAAAGATAACAAACAAATACGGGTCTTCAAATATGTAAGATAATTTGCATAGCAATTGTCATGTTAATGAAACTTGGATAAAGACCCTATCAAGAACATTCTAATACAAAAGCTTACTAGTTAAGTTTGAGGCGTATAATAAATCATCTATCTAACTCTAACTCATACTTTAAATCTATACAAAAAGCATGTGCAAACATGCAGCAAAGGTAGAAGCAAAAAGAGGATCGCATCCATCTAAGTTTCAAGTGAAGCTGATCTTGAAACTTGAAAGTTAGATGCCAAAATGTCATACCTCATTCTTGGCAAGTTATGAATGCACTCCCAAAATTGAGGAAAAGAAAATGTATATGCACATATCTAAGTGTCTCATATGCCCAGGAGACGCACCCCTGCATTATATAGTAGTTGGATGACACGGATAGGAGCAGCATTAACATCTTTTGATTTATATGCACTGTCCATAGGAAGATTCTGTTCCAAAAGCTGCATATACACAATCCTCAATTAGGAAGTAGGACATATACACAAGTAATGCTGGAACTGTGGTTAAAGATAACTTCAAAAGGCACCTGCAAATAGTCACCAAAGAGCTTAAGTTGAGCTGTTGCTTTGTCATCCCGTATTCCAATGAATGCTTCAAAAGTGGCCTAGATAACACAAAGAAATTTGAGCATTTGGTCACACACAAAAGAAAATTTGATTCAGCCACATGTAAACAAGAGCAAAGTAATTGCATACAGGAGTTAGCAGACCCAATGCAACTAATGGCTTTAATCTTTGGCTTTGCCACATAGAAAGGCATTAAAAAATATACTTTCTAGAGGCCTTACCTTATATCCAAAAAGTGTATCTTCATATGTCTCATATGGACCTATGGTAACATCCAGTTGAGAGTCCTGTATCAAAAAAAGGAAAACCCCATTTCTTTAATTTGGATTAATATCATAAAATGTAAAGGATCCAGGAAATTATATCTCAGCCTTATAACAGTCTTTCTTCAGAATTATACTGAATGTTTCGATCCTCCCCTCCCCTTTTTTTTAGCAACTTATCTTAATCTTAAAGTCTCCTCACCAGCTAGGGATGACAGAGGAACCAACCCACATACGAATTGGACGGACTACAGTATAACACAATTGCAGTAATATAAAGAAGTATCATGTTGAAAACTGAGTGACATACCACGAGTAATTAAATTCAGAAAAAGCACACACAACTTGTCATTAGAATATCCATGCTTGTAATGGAATAAAATTAAAGGTGCAATTTTCCTAACGTGCAGATGGTTGTTTATATCTGTAGACTGCCAAGTAAAGCTTCTGTTGACGAGGTTCTCCCAGAATTTAATGCATTTCAGTTCTTGCTGCACTTTGACAACCATTAGCAGACAGCCCATAGGTTTCATTTGTAAAAATCCATTATCTTTTGAACTGTAACACTTTCAGTGAAAATCTAGTCGACTCTTTTGACATTTAAATCACATTCTTACCAGTAGAATGCTAACTGAAATATGCTAAAAACATCTGCTCAGGCCATAGCTTTATAAAGTCAATCTATAATTGCAAGCTCAATATTTAGTCAAAGTTGATATCTTACATTCACACAGAAGGTACATTCTAAACAATGACATTTTCTCAGAAGAACCTCGTAATTGATAAAGTTGAAACACTATCCATGGATAAATGGGACAATGCAAAAAGAAAAATAAGAATGTAAATAGACATAGCATTAGTAAGATGCACATGAATGAACTTAATTATCAATACTTTCAGGAATTAGAATTCTCAACACTTACCAACTCCATCCACGCTATATCAGAGTCAAGGTAGTCATTTGAAAGGAATGCATCAGCCTTGCTATGCAGTAACTTCTTTAAACTAATAGTATAAGAACAGATTCAGCTAATATCCACAAGTATTATGGAAATCATTATCAACGAGCAACAAAGAGGTAAGAATGACACAAATTGAGCGAAAAACCATACCTTGGCGAGGTGGACAAGTCTGCAGCTTTATATAGTAATTCAGAAGCTTTTGTGAGCAAAGAATTGTACTCTTTAGAGTATGGGACACTATACAGGTCATGACCACCCACCAAATTCTTACTTCCATCAACAATGTGATCCGTTAAGGAAGAGTCCAAATCATCCTCATGGTGCCTTTTGATAACAGTGAAAAAACCAGTTACATCTTGCTGTTGATTCTCTGTTAGACTGCCTTTCCACATTTCAAATTCCTATGACATTAGCAAACCAGTTGCATGGTCACCAAAATAGAAGTTGGATGCTTTTCAAATAGGATGACAACAAAAATGGCCCTAAAACTTGGTTTGAAATCTTATCAGTCAGTCCCAAGCCTGTTATGAAATATCTATTGCATTACATAGGACTTGGTAAGTAGAAGTGAAAAACTATAGAAGTCAAGAAGTAGCAAGTAAACAGAGAATGGAAGATGTAAGCAATTTGTGTTGGTTAGCATGTGACAAGGAAGCGTTTGACAGCTGATGTAAAACCATAGATTTGACAGCTCATAATGTTAAAGAACTCCCAGACTGTTTTCTGGAAGTGAAGGCAATGAAGCCGGGTAATTCAGCAAAGGCGAGTTGCTGCAAGATATTGAACATTTTGTTGATCTTTGGTGCAAAAATCAGTATGGTGGACTTTGTATAGAATAATTGGGTAAGATGGAATTCAAAAATGGTGCATCCTCAGCAATAAACCTTGTGGTAGATATGTAGGGTAAGGATTATTGATATGGCATGTTGCTGTAATGTTTATGGCATGGTGATCCACTGGCAAAAAAAGGGAATTAAACATTAAGGAATGAGCATGTATATATGCTCAAAAATAGAGAGACAGAGAGAGGTAAAATAGGAAAGAAAGATCATACACAACCAAGATTAGCATTATAAAAGTGCAAAATATCACGTGTGATGTTGCATTTACTTGACATATGAAGCTCAATAATGCCTTATCCATGATTTCTTTTTTCTTGATAAAGCCTTATCAATAGTTGAATACCATCATAAAGACAAACTAAGTAACAATATAATGGACGTCTGAAATTTCAGCTATTAAATTGAAATATGAAATAGGGTAAGATCTGAATTCGGAAAAAAGGAAAAGAATTCAAGGAAAATGGCCGTAATTAATTTCAAAGCATCATTTTCACTTTACTGCTAAGATTCCCATTCTTTACCCTCTTGTCCATGTCTGGAGGATAAAAGTTTGCACCAGGTGGTTTGACTGTAGGGAATGCTGCTCTATATTCCAGACCTCTCCATCCACTAACTGGCTTTGTGGCTTCAGGTAGCAACTTTATTGCTGAATCTGCAGTTGTTAAGAATGCCTCATTTTCATCAAGGCAAGACCTGTTTACTCAGGGGATCATGATTGGCAAATGTTATCTTTCAAAAATATAGCTAGCAATATACATATAAAGCCAGATAAAGATGTCTCGTTACTAGAAATTAACATCTAAGCTCGTGTTCCTTTGGTGCTCAAACAAACATATCTTGATTAGGGTAGTTTATAATATAACAATAATTTGCACAGTTTGTAACAAGTTGAAAGACTGAAATTCCTGTATTCAGACAAACCAGTTAGTAGTTGAGGGAGTTTTATTTTTTCCCAACTCAAGCAAGTATGTTGTATAATCAATCATCCATTTCCCAGTTCAGATACATTCATATCTTGATTGTGTTTTATTTTCAAAATTCAAAACAATTTCCTTATAAGTTAAAGCACTAAAGTCTTCCTTATTCGGTCCTTGATGTTTCCTTCTGACCCATTTCCTCTTCTCTTAAGTCTCATCTAATGTTTCCTCTATTTTCTTCATTTACCTTGTGCTCTCCTACACAACACGTTTTCATGAAATTGAACCTGACGGTCAATCTTGTTGAATGAAAATTGAGGTTCAAGCATAAAATATAGCCAGGGGCAGACAGCTTGATAAAGTTTTTGCATGAGAAAAAATGAATTAGGGAAGACTTGCCATGGGCTCTTATTGATCACATAGTACATCCACTTTAGCTTGTCTAGTTCTGATGCATCTGCATGATTCTTCAACCAGTCCCTGAGAAGAGGATTGCTATACCAAACCTGTTCAAGCAAGAATAAAGCGTAAGAATAGACAGAATAGAATTTCATTTTAATCTAATGCAAACTCATGCTGAATGTTAGCCTGCTCTTTGCACGTTAACAAGAAAATTCATTCGTTTAAGCATATGAGCACATGAGCAAAACCTGCAAGTAAAAGATTTCATCAAGAACTCTTGCAGCTTTAATAAGTAAACTCAGAACCTCCCTCTCTACACTTGATAGGCCCGTCAGCTGCAGAGAGAAGGAAAGATGTAATGAAATTACACATGAAAAGGAAAAAGAGAAAAATAAATAAAGTTATTCATAAACAGTAGTATCAATTTCCCTAGTACACATTATTCAACAGAAGCACAAAAACTTTATCAGTACAGCATACTCCTAAAATGTTTATAATATCATATCAACATACAGACATTTTTAGAGTTTTTATTTAGCATGAAATTATTTTGCATTCGTTTAGTATATATCTACCTAAATAAGGACAGCATTTTGCCAATTATGATAGTATAACCGAGCCATAGAGATAGTCTCATCAGCATGTGCGTCATTCATACATGAACTGCATCTATTCTATTTTCAAGTTAAAAACATTGCTAAGTTACCATTTAGTTATACATTTCGCTTTTTCAATAAAGCTATTATTTCAACTTTAGTCAAACTAGTGACCTGATAACTTGTCCATTATCTAGGTTATGGATTAGAAAGACCCTGAAACCTGTTATTCTAGGTCAGGAAAAAATTCATAATTCAGATGTCTAACAGAGATTAAATAAGTTATTTTACAGAGAACAAGTTAAATAGAATAATGAACATCATAATATGTAGTCCCAAAATTCACAATATAGGTTTTACATAAAAGAATAAGCAATATGTGACGATTAAATTCCACTAGCATTTAAAAGATGTTTGTGTTTGTTTAAGTTCTGTACATCTGTTTTTCCTTTTGTACTGGAAAAGATATAAAATTGTTAGCTGATTGGGAAGAAGGGTTCTTTGAGGAATGCAAGGAAAAAAAGGATAGTACAGAGGTACTGATGTAGGACAAATGAACAAAGAAGAAAGAAGCAATGAGACAGAGAAAAGATTGAGAGAATACCAATAACAAAACAAGTGAAGACAAAAGAAAAACTAAGAGGAAAGGAAGAGGAATGTTATTGAAAGCTGAATTTTAGAACAGTTTTTAGAAGAGAAGAATATGCAATCACTTTATTTAACTCATGGCAAACTTACATTGTGTATATCACAGATAGCTAACAGATAGAACTTTTACAATGTTGAAATCACATAACTAATAATATAATCACATGTTTTTAAACATTCCTTATAACATAATCCACAACACAAAGATAAATCAAAGGGAAAAAATTGTGAATAACAATACTGATTAATATAAATGAGAAGAGAAAGTTGACAACCTCTCCGGTTAGAGAAACAGGAGTATATCGACTAAGTTGCTTTTGCAGAGTCAAACTGCATGCTACAGAGTTTCCATTGTACCTTTAACAAATTTGATATTATCAATGGCATAATTAGCTAAATTTCAAAATACTCAAATTTCCATATCAATTAAATGATTTTGTTCATGTCACCAACATTTTTTGCTATGGAAGATTAGTATGAAGGTCTCAAAGAAATGCCTTCCTTAGATTTTTCTCTTGCGCTGAAGAACAAGCAGATGGAGAATAGCTCTAGCCCTGTGAATCCTCCATATGGAAGAGCAAAGATGCATTTCCAAAGAACCAGCAATTTAGCTCTATCTTAAGGATATAGGTAACAACAAAGCTAATATCCACATTAAATTTCTTCCATTACTGACTTAATCTCAACTCAAGAGGCATGCTGGGAACCTTGCATTCATTATCCCATGACGAATTATCTATAATAGATCACATGTTAAAGTGATATATTTGAATTTTACAACTTTATTACTATCTAACGTACCTTTTCTCAATTATGTTGAAGAGTTGTCCATATTGATCATGGACATCATAAGGGACGTAATGAGGATCTTCTTTGGATAGTAAGCTTTTATATTCCTCGTATGAGATGTATTTAACAGCAGATACTTCTGATTCCTGTTTCAAAATGAAAGCAAGATGTAGTTTAGTTTCTTGCCCTCTGATTGGTGATATTAACGTTATATGCAGAAAAGATGGAGCTTCTATTTCCATGAACAAACAAAAAATTCAATTGTTAACAAGCACCAGCATCCTTACCTGAAGACTGAATGCTTCCAAAGGAATTGGATCTAGAGTTGTTACAAGATACACATCATTATATTCATTGTTGATAAATTTTCCATCATTTATGGCACTGCATTCAGTTGCAAAGATCATCAATTAATAGAGGATACAGAAATGAAGAAGGAATTGTTTGATGAACAGGAGAAAACAACGTTAGAACATAATATAGCCTAAGCACCTACGTAAGGAATTCAGTGGCATTATCATTCATGAATTTGACTTTACTGGTCTGTTAAAGCCCTCTGCTTGCATTTCTCATGTTTCCATGGTTTGCTATACAAACTCTTGCTAAGAATAGTCAAAGACATGAAAACGCCCTACAGTAAGTTTAAACTATTTCATCCAAAACCGCAAGGCTGTTTCTAGATTTGCAAACTAAATTGCCAATAAAAGTTGCACCGTAGAAACAAAATCACTCCAGCCATGACCTTGGAGCTCAAAAAGAAAATGCCACACTGTGGGGTTCTCATAATTGAAGGGAGGGAGGAAAGAAGAATATGAAGAATTAATTAAACAAGATGATTAATTCCATCGTTTAAGAAAACAAAAGAAATATAAAGAATTAATCAAAAGCAGCAAAAAAAAAAAGGGATATTCTGATTTACTAACCACTCTTGAAGGAATACAAAAAGCAACTCAAAAGCATCCTTTGGGAGGAGAATGCCGAGCTCTTCATGAAGCTCCCTCCTAAATGCATAAGACAAAATGTTCCAATAAAAGAAGCCGTTACTTTTAACAGAAAAAACTATCCAGATGGACAAACATCCCAACCTAAACATGCAACGAAAGGTCAGAGTAGTTAGATTAAAAGAGACATGGAGAAGATCATTTCCTCTCCTTAGGATACATAACACAGAAAGAAAGAATACAACAAGACAGATTGAAACATAAAAACCCATACAAACAAATAGCATACCATCTGTCTTTTAAGGAGAAGGACAACATATGCAGTGCAGAACAAGAATGTGAATAAAAGGCAGACATATTTTATTTACCTAGCAGTTACAAGCGATGAACCACCAGCTGAAATGTGGCCAGCACTGGAGATATCCCACAATCCAGGCCATGAATCCTTGCTATTAGCACGCTGCTGGAGAAGCAGTTGCTGGGTCCTCTCAGCGAAAATACACACATGAACTGCTCTGTGGTAGTCTCCATCTCGATGAACAAGTCCTCTACAGGAGAAAGCAAAGTACTCAAAAAACGATTATCTAACTCCAGCTCGTAAAACATCCAAAGCTTACTGAGTAACACCAAATGTTATTCACTAAAGACTCTACAACAATGCCATACCATTGGTAATAACAACAATAATATAAAATACCAAAAACTCATCTAAGATTCCATAAGCAGCATAACCTTCACTAACTACACTTCACTCATGATTTATGTTCTTCATTCAGGCGATCCAAAAAGAAGAAAAAGATCATCATTACGTGGAAAAAAAAACACGAAAAACGAGAAATTGATTTTGATCTTATAACCTCGGTTTGGAAATGCCGGTCTTTTCTCCGGTTTTCGTAAGAACATCAAAATACTCCTCAGCTTCCGCCATCACTAGTTAAGTGCCTCCAAACACCCACTGATAAGCTGATACCTTGAAAACAGACAGGGACTATACTCTGCGTTCATGCAAAGCAAGACTTTCGAGTTTCCTTCGATATTCCAATCGTCTCTATCACTTATATCAAAGATTCCTTCCTCGATTATTATTCAACTTCATTATGATTTTTTAATATGAAGATTGAAAGACTTTACAACAAAAACAATGAATTAATACAATCAATGAATAAGAAGAAAGCACATGGTCAATTATTTTAGGGTTAATTTCTTAGATTTGGACGCGTGTTTAATAAAATGTCACATTAATCAATCATTTTTTAAAATATCTAATAAACTCATGCGTTTTAATTAATATATCTTTTGTCTCCTTTACCATCAAGTCGTTTAAGAACCATATTTATACACACAAAAACGACTATGAATAGCAACATTAAAGGCTGTCAATGTTGCTTAAGCCAGACAAGGGGAAAAATAGAGAAAAGGGGCCGATGCCTGTATGGACAGATTGCCTGTAATTATGGCAGGAAATTTTGCAATTATTGTAAGCAGAGTGGACACATTATCAAAGACTATTCTACACACCCAGAAAATAGATGAGCCGAAGCTTTTCAAGCTACTGTCCCAATTTCTACTGGTGTTGGCCCTACCTGTAAAACCATTGGAACCAAGGATACTAATAACAAGCTATTGTTGTTACTCTTGAAATGTTCAACAAATGATTCTCACTGTATTTTCTGCCATTGGTTTGCAGGGACAAGGTAAGACTTTATCTTCTACTTGGTTTGTTGATTATGGAGCATCTAATTATATGATCGGTTCACCTGATTCATTACAAGGCTTGCAATAGTATATCAGTAATCAAAATATTGAGATTGCCAATGGTAGTAAGATTCCAATTACAGCTATTAGAGATATTGGACCTTCTTTTAGACATATTTTTGTCTCTCCTGAGTTGTCTATTAGTTTAATATCTATTGGTCAGTTAATGGAGGATAACTGTGATGCACATTTCTCTCACAGTGATTGTCTTGTGCAGGATCAAGTGTTGGGAAAGGTGATCACGAGGGGGCCTAAAGAGAGCAGAATGTTTCCATTACAATTTACTATTCCAACTTTATAGCTATCTTCTATGGTTGTTGAAAATAAAGTTAAAGTCTGGCATAGACAATTGGGCAATCCTAATCGTGTAATTTTGTTTAATTTAATGAAGCGTGGTTTTCTTATAACAATGAACAATGTTCTCCTCGTATATTGTCTCTTGATTGTTTTATTTGTAAATTAGGGAAAAGTAAAACCTTACCTTTTCTTAATTATGGTGGTTCTTCTAATGCCTATTTTGATATTAAAAATAGTGATATTTGGGGAATTTCTCCTATCATTTCACATGCATAATATAAATTTTTTATGACATTCATTGATGACTATAACATAACCGTTTCACATGGATATTTTTGTGTGTACCAAAGCTGAGGTGTTAATTATTTTCAAAAATTTTGTGGCATATATTGAGACATAATTTGCCATCTGCATTAAGAGTTTACAATCTGATAATAGTGAAGAATATGTGTCACATGAATTTCAAGAATTCTTGGAGCATAAAGGAATTGTATCTCAACAAACTTATCCTTATACCCCTCAACATAATAAGGTTATTGTAAGAAAAAAAATTGTCACTTGTTGGATACAGTTTGAATATTGCTTTTACAATCTTCGATGTCATCTAAATTTTGGGTTAAAGCTTTGTTAACTGCAATGTATCTAATTAATCGTTTACCTTCTCAACAATTGAGTTTTGATTCTCCTTTTTATCGTTGGTTTGGTGTATATCATGATTATCATATGCTACACACATTTGGTTGTGTTTGTTTTGTTCACTTGTCACCACATGAGCTCAACAAGCTTACAGCCCAATCGGTTAGATGTGCTTTCATGGCTTATAGCACTACTCAAAAGGGATTTTTGTATTATGATGTTGTTGCTAATCGTTTTCGTATTTCTATAATTGTAATTTTCTTTGAATTAGAATGATCTAATCTCTCTTCTGCTTTATGCACGTACCCTATGCACCATGCATATTTCAACCCTAGAATGATCTAATCTCATCTCTTTTCTTCATTTCTCTTTTTCTCTTTCTCTTTCTTTTCTTTTCTGATTTCTGTTAGTTGTGTTATGGAGGACCATTTTTCATCATTAGCCCTATCTGATAAAGAAGATGATTGTATTAAAATTGTTGGTCCTAGCCAATCTCAGGCTATCACTTTTCAATTCTGTATGGTGGGCATATTTATGACATACAGTAAGATTAATTTTGAGTCTATGCAGAACACGTTAGCCGATATTTGGCATCCCTTGGGAGGGGTGGATATTAGCGATTTGGGAGCCAAGCGTTATCTGTTTTGTTTTTTCAATCAAGTCAATTTGGATCAAGTTCAGGAGGGTTCTCCTTGGATTTTTAATAACCACTTGCTGGTGTGGAAGGAGATAGGTGAAAAGGATGATCCATTGTTAATCCCATTGACCCATTCTCCTTATTGGGTTCAAGTGCATGATTTCTAATTAGGTTTTATGTCACAGGAGATGGCGAAGCTATTGGGTAATTTTGTTGGGGAATTTATGGAATATGATGCAAAAGTTTTCCAAGATTATGATAAGGAGTCATACTTGAGAATAAGGGTGTTGATGGATATCAGGAAGCCCTTGAAAAGAAGAAAACGGTTAGCAGACGATAATGGTGATATGTTCTATGTGAAGTTCCAATATGAAAAGCTCAAAACGTTTTGTTATTTGTGTGGTATTATCGATCACACTGATAAGTTTTGTGAATTGCGATTGTACAAGAAGCCAGAGGAACTAATTCCGGCATGGGATGAATCTCTCCAAGCACTGCCTGGAGGAGTCAACCGACCAGAAGTTGGATTCGTAATATGAAAAGCACAGAATCTGGCGGTAATGACGGAATTTCAAAAAGGGCAATAAATGTTAATCAACAAGCTTTTATGGCAAGGGATTTTTGCAATAATTTGTGTAGTTGTCAACTAGGAAGCATCTCACCTAGTCCAAGAAATAGTATGGACTGCGAGGGAGCTGGGCTTGACCAGGAGCCCAGTACAAAATTAAGTGAAAATGACCCTCTAAACAAACCTAAAGATATTAAGAAAAGGTAGCATGTTACTAAAACCTTAGCTCATGCAGTTTCCATAGACAATAAGGATTCTACATTGAGCTCTAACTCAGTTCCTTCATTGACTGGGCATAATGAAACGGCTGATCTCGCGAGACGGGATAACCGAAGACAATGAGTATCTTAAGCTGGAATTGACGAGGTTTAGGCAACCCTGGCGCGATACGGGCACTAAGTGATGTCCTTTTTATTTATAAACCAATGATTGTTTTTCTTATGGAGACGCTAATGTAAGGGAATAAAATGGAGGAGGTTTGTTGTTTGGTTCGTTATGATAATTATTTTACAGTGCATGGTATTGGTAGGAGTGGGGGTTTGTGTTTATTATGGAAGAATGAAGTTGATGTGTCTGTTAGGGGTGTTTCGAGTAATTTTATTGATGTTACTGTGTTTTTGTAGAACAATAGTTGGCGATTGACTGATGATTACGGCTTTCCTAAGAGTTCTAGATGTCATGCTTCATGGGATTTGCTTCGTGATTTGTCGGGCAGAGACTTAAAGCCTTAGCTGTGCTTAGGAGATTTTAACGACTTATTGACGGAAGAAGATAAGTTGGGTGGTGCTGCTGTTCAGAGACTTTTAATCAACGGTTTTGCCAATGCTATTTCACATTGTGGCTTGAGTGATGTTCCTTGGGAAGGGTATCGATATACATGAGAAAAGAAGAGGGATAACGTGGTGGTTTGTCGTGAAAAATTGGATAGAGCAATGGCAACTTTGAGCTGGTCGTCTCTTTTCCTTAATGTTGTCTCTAAGTCTGTCGTAGCCCCAGTTTCTGATCACTCTCCAATTTTAGTCCGATTGAATAGAAGGCCAGTTGGTGCAAAATATAGGAAGTTTCGGTTTGATAACAGTTGGTTGGGGGATTCTGGTTTGGAACAGGTAATCAAAAATTCATGAAATTTTGTTTCTACTACTGATTTTATGAGAAGTCATGATGCGTGTATAGAAGAGATTAACCATTGACGTAGAGAGCATGACTCTGCATTCTGGAAAAAACGGAAACAGTTATAGTTGTTGTTGGAGGAGGCGAGGGATGTGTTCGACGATAGGAAAGTTCAGAGGCTACGAAAAGAGTGGAATGTTATTTTGTACAAAGAAAATTGCAGGAATATACAGAATGCTAAGCAAAGGTGGCTGTTAAATGGTGATAGGAACTCAAAGTTTTTTCATGCAACGGTTCGTGCCCGTAGAAAGAAAGTTTCGATTGAAAGTTTACAAAAAGAAGATGGAAGAGTGGTTACTGATAGAGCTGAGTTAGGAGAGGAAATTAAAGATTATTTTGGGAAGATTTTTGAAGGAGGGATCTCGAATGGTGAAGACATTCTCAATCTAGTTTGGTGAGGGGTTCAAAATAATTTGCTTACTACTTCAGTGACTCTAGATGAAGTAAAAACAGCGGTGTTCGATATGAAGCCGAATAAATCGTTGAGACTGGATGGATTTAATTCAGCTTTTTATCAAAAATATTGGCATGTGATAGGAGAGGATGTGTGGAAAGCTTGCAAACTGTAGTTGGATTTAGGTACTTTCCCGGATACTTTAACAGATACTCATATTGCTCTTATAACTAAGTGTGATCATCCTTTGAGCTTGAAAGACTATAGGCCTATTTCATTGTGTAATGTTCTTTACAAAATAGTAGCTAAAATTTTAGCTAATAGGCTTAAAGTTTTGTTGCATAATTTGATTGATGAGAGTCAGTCAACATTTGTCCTGGGGAGGTTGATCTCTGATAATGTGGCAGTTGCGTTTGAGTTGCTTCATAGTATTAAGGGTCAGAAAAATAATAAGAGAGGGGCTTGTGCTTTGAAAATTGATATTTCTAAAGCCTATGATAGAGTTAATTGGGACTTCTTGCAAAATATGATGATTCGATTGGGTTTTTCGAGT
>JAOTIZ010000005.1:6894103-6910936 GCA_027123425.1 Erythroxylum panamense
TTAGCTAATAGGCTTAAAGTTTTGTTGCATAATTTGATTGATGAGAGTCAGTCGGCATTTGTCCCGGGGAGGTTGATTTCTGATAATGTGGCAGTTGCTTTTGAGTTGCTTCATAATATTAATAGTCGAAAGAATAATAAGGGAGGGGCTTGTGCTTTGAAAATTGATATATGTAAAGCCTATGATATAGTTAATTGGGACTTCTTGCAAAATATGATGATTCGATTGGGTTTTTCTAGTAAATGGGTGGACTGGATTATGATGTGCGTGAAAAATGTCAAATATTCTATTTTACTGAGTGGGGAAGAGGTTGGGCCTATTATTCTGGGTAGAGGATTAAGGCAGGGGTGTCCATTATTTCTTTATTTATTCATGTTGTGTGCAGAAGGCCTTTCTCTTTTGTTTCATGAGGCTAGTAGAGTGGGGTTATTGAAGGGAGTTAAAGCTGGACGTAGTTGTCCTAGTGTCACTCATCTCCTTTTTGCGAATGACTCCTTCTTTTTTGAGGGGTGGTGAATGTTGTTGCTGTTAGAGATATTTTGTTGAAATATGAAAGGGTTTCTGGGTAGTCTATCAATTTTAGTAAGTCGAGAATTTTGTTTAGTCCCAATCTTAGTAGAGAAGTTACAGAAGGTATCTCTAATATTCTTAATGTTTCTAATTTGCTGGGTGACAATAATTGTTTGGGGCTTCCATCTTTGATTGGGAGGTCTAAGAAGCAGGTTTTTGGATTCTTACGGGATCGGTTAGAAAAAAGAATGGGATGTTGGTCTAGCAGATTCCTTTCTAGAGCAGGAAAGAAGATTCTTATCAAATCAGTTGCCCAAACCATTCCTTATTATTGGATGAGTGTGTTCAAAATCCCCGTTACTATTTCTGATGCTATGCAAAAGCGGATGAATAAATATTGGTGGGCTGATAAGGCGGATGGGAGGAGAAGTATCCACTGGTTAGTTTGGGGTCAGATGTATGGTGGGAAGAAATTGGGTGGTATGGGCTTTCGTGATCTCCATTTTTTCAATTTAGGCATGTTAGCGAAACAAAGGTGACGTCTAATGACGGAACCCAATATTCTTTTTGCTAAAATCTTCAAAGCAAAATATTTTCGTAATTGAGATTTTTTGGAGGCATCTCTGGGTCAGTCTCCTAGTTACATATGGAGGAGTATTCATGCTTTAATTGGAGTTTTGAAACAGGGAGTGAGGTGGAGGGTTGAGAATGGGGAGAGTATAGTGGTTACAAAACATCCTTGGTTACCTATTGATCATAATTTTGTGGTGAAAGATACTAGGGACTTTATTGTGCCCAATATAAGGGTGAGTGAGTTGTTGGTGGAGAGAGAGAGGAGATGGGATGTAGAGAAAATTATGAGCTTGTTTAGTTTGAGGGAGTTTAGGGCTATCCTTAACATTCCTCTTAGTTTACATGCTTGTCAAGATCATCTATTGTAGCATTGGGATAAGACGGGGAAATATAGTGTCAAATCGGGGTATCATGTAGCATGGCATTTGATTAGGGGGAGTGGGGAGGTAGTTGAGGGAGATTGGTGGGGGAAAATTTGGAAGTTAGATGTCTCACCAAAGGAGAAGGAGTTTATGTGGCGTGCTTTGCGGAATATTTTACCAACCAAGAAGAGGTTAAGGAGGAGAGGAGTTGAGGTGGATTTAGTTTGTCTATAGTGTGGTGAGGAGGAGGATTTGAATCATGTTCTAGTGTCGTGTTGTAAAGCTAGTGGAGTTTAGAGGTCAGGAGGGTTTGTTGTGGAAGACACTAACCCTTCTATTATTAATTTCTTCTTATAGGTACTCAATGGTGATGACAAAATCAAGATCCAAAAATTTGTGATTTATGCAAGACACATTTGGATGGAAAGAAATAATATGCTTTGGTCTAACAAAAATACAACTTGCTACATAACGCATTTGGAAGCTTTAAATTTCTTGGAGCTTTGGAATCATTTTAGGACACTTGAGTCGGCTTCTTCTTCATCAATAAGTAGATTATTGCAGCATTTTTCATCTTCTTCTCCGACGGACAGTAGCAATAACGGTTGGCAATTTTTCGTTGATGGAGCGGTATTCCATCATGAAGGTATGCTTGGCTTTGGAGCAGTGTTGGAGAGCGTTGAGGGAGAGTTTATTCGAGCTTTTTCTGGTCACTATGTTGGTGGTGTGGATCCCTTGATTGCAGAAGCACTAGCACTTCGACACTCCTTGCAAATTCTAAGACAACAACACATTGAAGGTGGTGGTACTATTTTTATGGACAAATTTTATTTTTTGCATTTAGCTCATCGGACTTTGATCATTCCGAGTTGAGTATTGTTATTTGTGATTGTAAAACTTTGTTATTATCGTTACCGAATATTTCTTACAGGTGGATTCGTAGGCAAGTCAATAGAGATGCTCATTCCTTAGCTCAAGCATCTATTCGCTTTGCACATCTAAGAATTTGGGTTTCTACTCCTTAGTTTCTGACTGAGTTTTATCATCATGAATGAGAATTTGAGTATTTTGCTCTTAAAAAAAAAGAAATGTAATTTTCTTTGAGCATGAGTATTATTTTCAACATCATGTTTCCTCTTCTAACACGGTGCTCCTTCCTCACTTTGATGATATCTCTCCACTGCCTCAGCAATTGCAACCCAGCATTGTCTATTAACGACGATGACCTCCTCCTCCATTATCATCATCACAAAACCTTCCCGACCTTGATCCAACGCCTACACCAATGGTTCTTTGCAGAATCTTCTGGTACCATTAAGCCTCTTGATAAGTATGGCTACTTTGCTAATTTAGTTAATAATGTTGTTCATACTTCTGATTCTCAAGTAATTAAACATGCAAGTTGAGTGAAAACTATGCAAGAAGAACTTTAGGTTGTCTGGGAGAACCATACTTAGGACATTGTTCTGTGTTCTAATGGAGTTAAGTTCATTGGCTGTAAATGGGTATATTTCATCAAGCTATGATCTGATGGGTCACTTGATAGATATAAAGCAAGGTTGGTGGCATTCAGCAATCGATAAGAATATGGAGTAAATTATGAAGAGACATTTGTACCTGTGGCAAAGATGATAACAATGCAACTTGTTCTAGCTATTGTTGCTTCTAATGCAACAAATGGATGTTAAGATTGCTTTTTTACATGAAGATCTTAAAGGAAAATTTTATATAACTCCACCATCAGGTTTATTTTCTACACATTCATTTGATGTTTGTAAGCTAAAGGGATCTCTCTATGACTTAAAACAGGCTCCATATGCTTGGTTTAATAAGTTGCACTGTACGTTTATCAATTTCTTATTCGTCCAAAGTCAATATGATTCCTCTTTGTTTCTTTGTAAGCCCCCTAAAGGCATTTTCCTGCTTCTTATCTATATTAATGATATTGTTGTTACTGGAACTGATTCTGAATTGATTTCTAAGCTTCAAATGCACCTTCAAAATGCTTTTCATATGAAAGATTTAGGTCCTTTACAATATTTTTTGGGTTTTGAGGTACACTCTACTTCAGCTAGTATTTTCTTACACTAGCATAAATATCTTAATGACTTTATTGCTTTGGTTGGTCTACAAGATGGTCATTCAGTAGATACTCCCTTAGAGGTGAATGTTAAATATTCATAATGATGAGGGTGAGTCTCTCTCTAACCCTTCTTTATATAGACAACTTGTGGGAAGTCTAAATTTTCTGACTATTACTAGGCCTAATATTTCCTTTGTCATTCAATAAGTTACTCAATTTATGCAAACACCTCAATTTATGCAAACACCTTGACATCTCCACTTGGCAACTGTTCGACACATTATTCGCTATTTGAAAAACACAATAGCCTGAAGTCTATTTTTTTCCTGTAGACACTCATATTCACCTAGTTGCATATAGTGATGCTGAATGGGCTGGTTGTTCTAATACTGGACGTTTTATTATTGGTTGGTGCATGTTTCTTTGAACCTCTTTTATTTCTTGAAAAAGCAAGAAGCAAGATAGGGTGTCTAAGTCCTCCACTGAGTCTGAATATAGAGCTATGCCCTTTGCATGTTTTGAAATTATTTGGCTTCGTGGATTGTTAGGAGAGCTTGGGTTTCCTCAGCTTGATCTTACTCCACTCCACGTAGATAACATCAGTTCTATTCAAATTATAGCTAATCCAGAGTTTCATGAATGTACTAAACATATTGAAGTAAACTGTCATTTTATTCGTGGAGCACGTGATGTTCATGTCATTTCTCTTCCACCTATTACCATAATCTCTATATTGCTAATGTATTTACTAAGGCTCTTTTCAAACATCGACATAACTTCCTTGTTGACAGATTGATGCTTGTTGATCACCCAACACCAATTTGAGGAGGAATATCGGTGATAAAGGTTATAGCAGAACCTATATCTAATGCTTGCTTATCAGTTATAAAATTAGCTATGTATATAGACTTAATTTGCACATATATACATGCTTAGGATAGAATATTAGTAATTAATTCACAAGCTGTATGCAAGGGCAATTGGTTGTATATTATAAATTAATGCACAAAATAGGTTCTACAGAAATTTTATTTAAGAGAATGAATATGAAGAGAAAGGATTCAGCCATTTGACTAAAAACTTGACAATGACGTCATTTTTAAAAACTATAAAGAGTTATTGATAAATTTTAAATAGATAATATGTCAAACTACAAACTTCAAAACGATGTCATTTTAATGTGTATAAATAAGGTTTTTAACAAGAAGTTGACGATAGAGGAGACGAATGATATGTTAACTAAAATAAAGGAATGGTATTTGATAGGTTTTAAAAATGAAAAACTAATATGATACTTTGTCAAATGATGATGACAATGGCGGTCATACTCTCTTAATAGATATTGCAACTAGTAAAACAATAAGCTATCTTTCATGGTTCCTTAATATTGGATGTACTAACCATATGTGTTATGAAAAAGGAGTTGTTGCAGATTTTGATGAAGCCTTCCATAGTAAAGTAAAAATATGTTGTGATAGCACTATTTCGGTATGAAAAATTTGTCAAGTTAAGGTGTACGTTTGGTATAACTAAATTACAAAATTAGGTAGGATTGAAGGGATATGTTTGCTCACGACCTTGTTATTAGTGTCACTTCCTCTTCACTTCATCCTAACTAATACCAGTGAAGGTTTTGCTTTGATGCCATTTGTAATGCTTAGTCGAGCAACTTGTTTTGCATTTGCTCTCTTTCTTTCTCTCCATCTGTGCTTTTAAAAGTGTAAAGTACAATAAACCACTGCATATGGTGTAAAATTTGTAAGGATGCTAGATTTTGTTTTAAATTGTTTGTGACGTGACGGAAGGACCTATTTGATATGCTACCTGTTAGATGCATGTGATACTCTGGATACATGCTTTGAAGATGATAATGTGTTCATGCAAGTAATCTGTTGCATTTATTTGCAGATATGAGTTTCATGTAAGAGTAACTCTGGGTCCTGGAGGAGATTTGATGTTGGCCTCCCGCATTCGCAACGCAAACACCAGCGGGAAAGCATTTATGTTCACATTTGCCTACAACGCCTATTTTTATGTGACTGATGTCAGGTTATTGATTAGAATATCTAGTATGAATTCAATATGCTGTTTCGGAACAGAACCAAGTACAAAGTCATTAACTTTTGAGTAAGCAGTTAAATATCTATTTATGTATGGAACACTGGAAGCTAGTTACAGTAGGATATTTCTAATTTTAGAAGTTTTTAAGATGTCGGGCAATTAATATCATTGTTTGCAAGTGTTTTCAATTCAATGGTTGAAGACATTTAAATAATTGGTTCAAGGGAGGAAGTGGTTGCTGTGCTCCAGTTACAGAATTCCTAAATTACATGGATCAGAAAATATGAACATAAATCATTTATATTTATGTAAAATGGACTTGCTAACAACGTAGATCAATGGATTCGATAGAATCATGTTCTGGGCTTTTTGTTTGATGATAGGTTCTTGATGTTGTGCACTATGCCTTCTTAAGTGTGTCGTACTATGTTGTTTTTGTCTAGTGAAGTGCGGGTAGAAGGACTTGCGACTTTGGATTATTTGGATAACCTGAAGGATAAACAGCGGTTGACCGAACAAGGGGATGCAATAACATTTGAATCAGAAGTCAGTATTGTAACTCTTGGGGATTCTGGTACCTTCTTCCTTACCCTATTCATATTGATGTTTTTGCCAAGCTCTTTATTGTTAAGGTGGATAAAGTATATCTGAGAATACCGACTAAAATTGCTATTCTGGACCATGAAAGGAGGAGAACGTTTTTATTGCGAAAAGATGGGCTTCCTGATGCAGTTGAGAACGTTTCTTGTTCTTGTTTCAGTGTCTCTCATATATTCATAGCTTAATTCATTTATGCCTACACATGATTGACTATGTGTACAGATGAAAACTTGGATACAGTAGTAATTATTTGCATGAGTATTTTTGTGTTCGGTTGTTTGGAATCCGTGGGATAAGAAAGCAAAAGCAATACCTGACATAGGTGATGAAGATTACAAACATATGCTGTGTGTAGAGGTTGCTTGTGTTGAAAAGCCTGTTATTCTGAAGCCTGGTGAAGAATGGAGAGGAAGGCAGGAAATATCTGCTGTTCCCTTCTAGTTACTGCAGTGGACAACTTGATCCTGAAATAGTGTTTCAAAGCTGCTTACGATAGGCTCTTGTGGTGCATGAACTCTGGAGGTACTTCTCCCACATTAACATTTGAACTGAAAAAAGAAAGTGATTAGTATTGCTGTTGAAGAAGCAATGTAATAAGTTAACAATAAAATAAAGAATTCATTTGGAAGTTTGAATCAATAAAACACCTGCCTTGCTATGAGGTGTAGCTCATCAACTTTCAAATGTTAAAAGTCTTGCAAAAAATTAAAACTTTACAAGCCATATAGCCTGACGTTCTGAATATGTTTTGGTTCATGAATCTTTATGATTAAATTGGCTTGTCTTTCTATGCTCGCGTGGATATCTGTTACCCTTTTGGTTATCAGTCGGATATTCTGATTTATTTTTGTTTTATCTAAGTGCTATATAGCCTTATGCTAAACTTGATAGCTTGAAACAGGTTTTTGTGTCTTTCTGAGCTTTAACCATTTTAATCAGTTTTATGGAGTACAAACATTGTCATAGTTAGTTTTGTTATAATTTAATGTATGCGTGAATGGTATCGATGAAAAATGTGGCAGGAGCTCTTCCGTTGTGCATGTTATGCTATAAGTGGATTCCTTGCCAGATTTTTTTAGAGGCTTGGTTCAAGATTTGAACATCGCAGCCATCTCGTGTTTTAACTTCTTGATTTTCCACCAAATTGTAAAGAATGGAGGAAGCCAAGGAGGAAAGCATTCTGATCCAGTAAGTTTTGCAGAGATATTAAGAGCATCTGTTCTAGGTTATAGGTTGGCAAGTTTTTTGTCTTTCAATTTGTTACATTTTGTTTTGTTACTTTAATCTTTAATCTATTGCTTTTGAGGCGGTGTAAAAGATAGTTCCATTGGATGTCGAATGCAGAATTGTTTACTGTCAAGCTTTTCCTTCGGAAGAAAAGGTTTACAATAAGCTCCGGTTCTGCACTATTTGGGACCATGTCCGCTGATTAGCATATTCTTGATATTAGGTTGGGCTTAAAAAGATCGACTGAAATACAGTATTTGACTTTAGATAACATGTTTTTAGCAAATCATGCAAATTAATTATGACTTAGAGCATGCTTTGTTAACCCCAAGGTATTGGTGAATTGGTAAGGAGCTTTTTTGGCTTAAGTGAGGTTGCGGTTCGAACTGTCCTCATCATGTATGCAGTCGTTTAAAACTTGAAGCCAAAGCTTTACCTCCTACAAAGAATTTACTTGACTTGAGTGAGAATTAGCCTGTGAATGAATGACTTAAAGATACTTTCTTATAATTGGAACCTTCCTAAAACACCTCATAGATAGCTAAAAAAAAAAAAAAGCATGCTTTGTCAACTGCATGTATGAAGATCCATTTTACATTTTAGGCTTTCTTATACCAAGTATTAGATTTACTATTTTAAGTACTTGATTATTTCTACCTAGAGGAAAAGTCTTAAAATAACTGATAAAGTTATTCCTTTATGATCATAAAATTACAGGTTCAAATTATAAAAATAGCTCCTTTATAAAAATACAAAAGAATGGTTGTGTACATTATGACCTTCGGGATTGAAAAGTAAAGAGTCTTATGCACTAGATAACTTAATTATTTGTGCCTAACATTACACGTGAACGACAAATATTAAATATTAGCAAATTCACTTCCAATATTAATCATTTCATGTGACTGAAAAAAATTCAGGACAGTATATAATGTTAAATAATCACCACATAGATCAAGCATTCTATGAACTATAGAGGCTCCCCACAAAAAAAAAAAAAGACTCAAAATCCATCTGCTAGAAAAATTTCAGTTTCCCCTTGATTGTAGCAGCCTTAGCCAGCTCCACACGACACCATGCCTTCTCTTTTCCTGTCAAACCAGCGCATGAATCTGTGGCTCCTAAAGTAACCGCAAAGTAGAGATAGATGGTGCATAGAAATGTCAATAAGGCCAAAGCTGTTAAAAGGAAACGGTGTCTCTCAACAAGTGTTGACCAGCTACCCAATTCATCCCGTGGAAATGGTCTTCGGAACGACGGAGACCTCCGATGGGGGGAAGATAAAACATTATCAAGAACCATTGATAATATGGTAAACTGCCTTGCACACCTGAAAGTTAACGCCAAAGTGTCACGAGTATCAGTACAATGAAGCACTTGAATACAAATTTTGGGAAAATGATGCATCACTGGAAAAGACTCCGGCTCTATTGCACAATCTTGAATAGAATATAGTTTACCAGAGGATGAAATCAAGCATCCTACGTTTGAAAACCAGTTGAACAAAGAAAAGGCATAACATATATTCCCTCAGCATCTCTCCTTCTATTATGTAGATTAGCCCACCAAATATTATATTAAATACATGGGAAATGCTTAACATAAGCTGGATAATAGCCAGTCTCTACTTCCAAAGATCATCTTTGCAAATATGTCATCACATATAACACCAACATGGTTTTCTCAAGGTCCTAACTCTCCAACACTTCTAAGCAATGAAAGGAGAACCGTGTACACATACTAAGGCTAAGTAAAGTTGGAACATAGTCAGCCTTCTTATCTGTGACTATCCTGCAAGTCACAACTACCCTTGAACCAAGACCAATTCTAAAAGGAAGAAGCAGCAAGAGATAATAGAAAAGGTTTTCACCTACTTTAAGCAGTGACCAGAACTGATATTGGTGCATCCCTAATTCAAGAGTTCCATCAAGAATTCAAGCTCACTTATTTCCAAACAAGATAATAGTAAACTTCATATAGTTATCTACAAACATACAATCCATCATACAATAAGGAAAATGCAAGTCTGACCATGGAACTAGGTTATGCCCATTTACTTTGACATAATTTCTTTAGATGACAAAACAAACCCATCTTTGTATAAGTTGCAAGTTTGAAGAGATCTGACAAGTACTGAACTCCAATTCTAAACAATTGGAAATCAAATATAAGGTTCATCCGTTCACACAACTCCCGGCCTTAAAAATTGATGCATTTGATTGGATATGCAAGGGCTGGGCTAGAGTTCATATACCCTCAAAATCAAAGTCTTGGGTGAGATTTATATTAAATGAGTAACATAGTCGGAGAAAATGTCTCTGTCGGAAAATATTAATGTCAAATGTGCCTGTCAGTGACCAAAAGCAAATAGACTCCATGACTCACATGTTGTAAGATTAAAAAGCAACAGCAGATTTCTTAATGAACTCATGACACACAACCCTTTCTCTCGATAAAAGAGGAAATGTCTATTATGTTGGTATTGAAGTAATAAATTCCAGCTTACCAAGCTACGACGACTAAAATTATTGAATTATCACAAACATAAGAACAGAGAAGTTGAGAAGGAAACTGACAAACGGTTAGCTGTAAAAGCGAGGTACAACGACGGCAATCAGCCAAGATCTAAGCAACAAATAGGGGTCCACAAACGAAATATCATCGACTACGCAAAGCAACAATTCGTTGTAAAATGGAATCAAGTTTCAAAATCTGCTCTCCCCTTCCTGAGCAAGATCTAACTTTTGTCACATTTTACTGCGATCTGAATAAAGTCCTGCCCTTTTCCAGGCATTTCCTGGAACGCCCAGCACCCAAAGTAACGAAATTTCATATTACAACTGAACACTAATAATAAAGGGAAAGCTCTAATGCACACTAAACAAACCCTCAAACAATTCAAATTGCAGGGTGTAACAAATCCAGGGAAAAAGACGGGATCTTTGACCCAACCATACTGCAATTATATTAATCATTTCAGAGCAAAATTTGCCACTTTCAACTGATTTGTCGGTTCTTTCCCATTTCCAGTTGAGAAAAAAAAAAGAAGAAAAGAAGAAAGGGTTGCTCAAATCACAAAATGAACAAAATAAATCCAAGGACATTGCAGCGATTTGAAGAAAAACAGAAAAGGAAAGAGAGAGACTTACGGGTCGAGAAAGGGTATATTAAGAAGAAGAGCTTTCCTCTTCCTCTCTTCTGTTTTTCTTTTAATACTCTTCCCAACTTGAGATACGGGGGTTTGGGTATATTATGTTACAAGCTTTTGTGCTTTCTTTGTGTGTGAAAAGGTGTCGTCTTCTCCGTAGATATCGGGGATCGACGTGAAAGAGCAAAGTCCTACAAAGAGACACATCTAACGCTTGAAGTGCAAAGGAGAGGGACCACACGCAATCGTGTGTGGGTTTGCATTGGTGAATGTTGGAATTGGACTGGATAGTACTTTATATTATTACATTGAAACGGTACAAGTAAACCATTTGATGCTCCAAAAGGCCAAATAAATAATTTATAAATTAATTTTAACTTTTGGATTCATAATTATTTAAAATATATTTTGATTATTTAATTAAATTTTATTTGAAATTTATAATGAAAAGTAATTTAATAATTATTAATAAATATAATTAATTAATTTATAATTATTTTAATTAATAATATAATATAATATTAAAATATTCATAATTCTTATTAATAATCATGACATTAAATAATTAAATATTATATATTTCATTCATAGTAAATATAAAAAATAGAAACAGAACTTAAAAACCATTTCTTTTGATTTTCATAATTTTTAAAAACTAAAAAACAAATAAAAAACTCAAACGAACTTTTTTATTGAATTAAAAAAAAAAGATAATGATGTTGCCTCTTTCTTGCTACTCTTACTTTCCATCTGCTTTCTTGATTTTATTAAAAATAAATATTATGTATTTCTTTATATTTAACATTTTGATAATTATTTAAAAATATTTTAAATAAAATCAAATTTATATAAATAAAATTTATTTTAATAAATAAAGAATAATTTTTAAATTTAACTTATTTAATTATTTTTTATAAAAATTTGAATATTTATTAGTCAATATGATATTGGATATTAAAAAACTAATTTATCTCTAACTTTTATATAGTATTCTACTATTATCATTAATAAGAATATATTTATATTTATATTACAATCAAATATTTTAATTTTAGTTTAAAAAATAAAAATAAAAATAAAAGTATATGAGAAAAATGGAATGGCTCCTAAGTTAAAATTTTTTTTGACTTTACAAAAGATTTATATGTTAACAAATTTAAATTATATTTTGAGAGGAAAAAAAGTGTTTGGCTAAATTAAGGCAAAACAATTGTTATTAGCTTTTAGAAGAAACAATGGGAAATTTCTGGTTGAATTGGAATTAATATAGTGTATAATTAAATTGCAATCATATGAAACTCTGAGAAACTCTATGGAGATATCAATTGCCAGTTGGGCCTAGGCTGCTCTTGACCCAGTTGACCCATCCCGACCTGTCGGGCCATGATCATCTTGTGGTCTGGACAGGCTACGGGTAAGTCAAGCCAATCTCGTCTATCATATTTAAAAAAAAACTTCAAAATGATATTATTTTAAAAATAATAGCCGAGCTACGGGCCGGATCGAGCCAGCCCATGATCCCATCAATCCGGGCTAAAATTGGATTGTGCCACGTCCTTTTTGACTTCCCTAATCTATTGCAACTAATTTTTAAACCAAATAAGACGGATTAATATTGTTCTTATTGAACCATAAGCATTAAATGTCTAAAAGAACGAAGTTATTTACTAAAATACGGCTTGTTTCTTGTCAGAATTTTTTTTAATGTTATTAAAGAATTTATCGAATCAGGTTTGGATTATATCTTATATTTGTTTATATAATGTGCCCGTACATCTATTTATCTGAAGAGATCTAATACCTTATCTTTAATTAATACAAATAACTCAATTGTGATTAGTTATTATTTAATAAGATAATAAATACAAATAACTCAATTGTGAGGATGAAAATAAATCTAACGTACAAATGGAAGGAACCAAACAGAGAAAGAAAAGAATTGTAAGTCTATACAAGACAGATTGAAAAGAAGATATTAATTAGTGGTCGACTTTGTACAATTGTTTCTGCTTCTGGTGATGGAGAGGAGACATCAAGATCGCGGTCGGCTACGTCGAAACTCATCTTCTTATTCTTCAAATCATTATAGCAACAGTAAGTACAAGCACACCAGTGGTACTCATGTCTCCTCGTGGAGTAACAGAAGGAGACCGACCACCTACGACTCTGTGGAAGAGAAATTAACAACAGATGACGCAGAACGGGAAGAGGGCACGTCCAATTCTCTGCAAGGATTGATTGGGACTTGCCCTTTTATGTGTCCAGGTGATGTTTTCCTTAAAATCCCTCGTTCAGAGTATATGGTGTGTTGCTATTGTCCTTGTGTTGATTTTCATCGGAAGGTGAAGGGGATTTGTTCATGTGTTAAAATTGACGTTGTGCTGATTGTGATAGAAAGTGAAAGGGCTCAGCGAGAAAGACTCCGTGATTTGGCCGTGTTTGAGAGACTGGAAGGAAATCCTGGGAAAACATCTCCAAGCTTAGCTGTGAAAAAGGTAAAATCTTTTTACTGAAAGACAGCTTGTTTTAAGGGGACGCACGAGTTGTGTATGATTTTGATTGATGGATTTTCTATGACTTTTGTTTTGGTTCACAAAGTCATCAGCTTTTCATTTCTGTTGTTAGTTTTGCAGAACTATATCTACCAAGGATGTGAGAGCATCTGACGTGCGGCCGCTCCCAGTGCTGGAAGAAACTCTAGCCTACCTCTTGAACTTGTTGGATTCTACCGACCATGGTTTTGAACTAGTTCATGCCTTTATCTTTGATAGGACAAGGTCCATTAGACAGGATCTTGTTATGCAGAACATTGTCGATGACAGAGCAATCGACATGTACGAGAAAATGGTATAGTTTTTATGTTGGGATCTTTCAACTATTCTACTGCATTTGGGAATCAATCTTAGGAGTTGAGTATTCCCTTGGAGGAATGTTTGAGTGGAGGCTGATGCGAGGATGATACATCATGAGTCAAACCGTATATTTGTGCTTGTTTACTTTGTACTGAAATTTAAGATATGATGTCTTAAATCTTTTTTGAGCGATGAGAACCCTTTTCTAGCTTGAAGAATCTAAAGCAGGCATTCCTGAATACTGCACACATTTAGTTCAATTTGCTCTCCAATTATTGAAATTATTGCAGGAAGAGATGAAGTTTTTTACTTTTATAAATTCAACTTTTCCTTTGAAGTGAAGGCAATGCATCGATAAAAATTACATACTGCATCATATATGGCTATAATTTGATAATCAAAATAAACAATCCTCTTCAATTTCATACTGTTGCCTTACTTGATTGACATATTGTGTAAGTGAATAATATTGCAACATTTAAATCTCACAGGTTAAATTTCATGTTTTATCACAACTTAAACTTCGACGATGTGGTTGTGGGCCGGATATGGTTTCACTGCTACACCTTAACATGGAGCAACTTACAAAGTCCCTTACATCACTTTATGATCTGTACGATGCCAGTCGAGACTGCAATTCACTTTACAGAAATGAGGCTGAGTTTCGTTCACTTTATGTGCTTCTCCATCTTAATCCTACAAGCCATCCAGTGGTAAACCCCTACTTCACTGATCTGATGAATTTGGTTTCCTCAAAGGTAGGCGGCCATTACTAACTATTTTGTTACAAATCATCTTATATCTGAACCACAGAGGGAGTCACTTTCTTTATGGTTGCAACATGTGCCTCTTTCAGTTATCCAGTCAAAAGAAATGCATTTTGCACGAAGTATTTTAAGGTAGTGAGAGTGAGTTGTTCTTTTGGATTTTAGGTTATGGGTGAAATGCAGTAACTCTATTCTCTTCGATTAAGAATATCATTTTGACTTGTTTTTGTGCAGGTTTCTACGATTGGGCAATTTTAAGCGCTTTTTTGACACAGTAGTTGGGGAGGCCTCCTATATGCAATATTGTGTTATTGAACCTTACATAAGTGAGGTATTGTCTCAAACAACTTTGAGATATAACTCTTGCCATTGTTGGCTGTGCAAATTTGGCTTGGCAGCAAATATATATATATACGCACTTGAATGTTTTTGGGGGTGGCTTTATTTTTGGTTGGCTAGTTATTTCTGTATTGATTAGTTTACTGGTCAAGGTTCAGATACTTTTATTCGATAGAAATTATCTCTTGTTGCATCTTACATCACATTTCTTATCAGGTTGCTTTCTCTTTCTTTCTTTGTTTGCTTCTGAAGGTCCGAGCATTGTTCCTGTCGTGTATAAATAATGCTGGCTACAAGCTTCATCCATATCCTCTAACACATGTATCCAAGCTCTTGAGAATGAAGGTAGGTTTTTAATAATTTATTTGAATATTTTTTGTGTAACTTTAATATTCTGACTTATAGAAGATGGGATTTACTTTCTTTTAGGAATCTGAGGTAGAACGCCTTTGCAATGTTTGTGGTCTACTGATTACAGATGAAATGGGAACCAAGTTGTTACCCACCAAGCAAACAACTTTCTGTTACCCCAAGGATGGATTTCAAAACTACAATTTTCTTGGCTTGGAACAATTTGAGACGTGAACTGATCCATTTTTTTCTAGTTGATCGTTTTATTTTGTGTAATACTAGATTACGAGGTTTTTCATTTTCCAATGTGTAGGCGTAATTTGAAAACAGAAGTTGAGATTATATTCGACATGTAATTCTGCTGTTTATGAATCCACACGTGCATTATTTTGGATTTGTCTGAGGTTTGAAGCTTGATGCAAGTTCACGAACTGTGGCTCGAGGACCTATTCACTTGAATGTAACCATAGCTCAATTTTTACTTGGAAGTATCATGCTAAAAGCAACAAAGAATTAATAGCAAAACTTTGCAGAGAAGTACAAACTCCATCTGGTTTGGTACATTTAAAGTGGAGACAGAGTTCTTGCATTCTGAAAATGAAGATATACTACTTGTCATCTTGTGATCTTCAGTTAAATTAAAATTCCTCGAGATCATATACTTCTCACTTTTGTAGAGGTCTAAATTATGTTTTCAGATTCAAATCCACTCCACTTCAGCCCAATTTAACTGGATGAACTTAACCCTTTCGTCGAGCAATTCATGTTAATCCGGATGTCGAAACATTGCCAGAATGAAGAGATAAGCAAATGGTGAACACAAACAGCAAACAAATTGCTTGAATCCCAAGATAAAAATAATCCAGAAATTACGAAGTTCCTTCTTAATATACGTTATAAGTTTGGGATTTAGGGTCTTTCCCAGTTCCAGCATCTTCAACAATGAGACACTAATATAACAGTAGGCAAATCTACACTGCAGACACATAATTACCAGGAATCTATAGATTCTTAGCTTTTAACATTTAACAACATTTGAGGAGATATCAATTCTCATAAAAGGGGCTTCACAACTTCCTGATAAGGAGAAACAGCCTCTGATCCTGATAAGGAGAAACAACCTCTGATCTAGATTTATAGTTTCCCATGCATGACATTTTCATACTTGTCTGCGAGAGTTTTTCTGCCACCCTGGAAAATGTAAAGTGAATCAACTACATTATTAGCCCTCCAATCATTTGGAAGCTAACTTGAAATAAGCAAAAAGCTTGAACAGCGAAAACACAAAAATGCCAGGCATTTTGTACATAACAATCAAGAGGGCAGACAACTGTCATCATAAGAATACGACTGAGAATCATGTTATGAAACTAAAACAGCTGAAATTCGTTGGTATACGTTTTCCTAACAAAAGACTCGGATGGAATCATTGTTCTTTATCATGTTTGGAAGAAGTTGAACACAATCCAGTTTTACCAACATGAAGTATTCGTCTAATGAATGACTGATGTAACAGGAGATTGTGTGGCCAAAGTTTCAGTGACAAAATCATAAAACATTTTCGTTTTTATTTCTATCTTTTACAATATAATTTATTATCAACTAAATATATACTATTTAATATTACTTATTAATAAGAATTATGAATAATTTAATTCTATAATTAATTTAAATATTAATTTTAAAATAAATTAATTTTAATTTAACAAAGAATTAAAATATCTTAAAAATATATAAATTTTAAATAAAATTTGGTTTAATAACTAAAATATATTAACAAATAAATATTAATTTATATAAAATTAAATTATTTATTTTAATAGCGTACAATAATTTTTATAATAATTTGGTAATGAATATTACATAAAAGATTAAAAATGAATTTATTTATAAAAATTAATTTTATCTTTAAGTTTTATCTAACATATAATTATGATTAGTTATAAAAATATAACTACCT
>JAOTIZ010000005.1:6946485-6960795 GCA_027123425.1 Erythroxylum panamense
TCGATTTTCCGCCATTAATACACTTAAAAACCTCCATTAACACATTCAACTACCCTATCTAACACATTTAATGCCATAAATGCCATAAATAACCATAAACACAACATTAAACACAACAAACTTACCAAATCGCAAATCTCAAACGAAAACCCTAAAACCTCCGAAAATCCCTCAAGCTCCAACAATCACGGTGATCTCCTCAAAGCCAAGCAAAACCTCAACTTTCCAAAGGCCTCTAGCAGCTCTTCAACCACAAGCAAGACCTCCACAAAGGAACAAGCAAAATCTCCAAGGGGAAGAGATCGTCGACGGGGAAGAGAAGAGAGAAAATGTTTTTCTCAAGTTCTAACCCTAACTCATATATATATAGATCAAACCTATAGCTCACCACTTCACCAGCCCTCACTTCTTTTAATTTCAGTCTCTAATTTCAATAGCTCATCACAATAATTCCTATACTCCCAAATCTAAATTTTCCAAGCCAAAACCACTCATTTTCGGACCCGAAATCTAGATCATCAGTCTCTAATTCATTTTCTCGGTCCGGACTCATAATTCTAAAAATTCCAGAAAAATTCCCATAATTCCTCTAAAATGTAAAACACTTTGTCTCATACTCAATTCTCAATTTCCAACTCCCAAAATTCAATTCTCACTCTAACTCAGCTATTCCACTCAAATAATCCCTAATTTCACTATAAATCAAATCTAACTCCATTATCTCACAATTCACAATTCATCTCATGAACACAATTTAAATGCTGGAACAATCATGAATGCATGTCACTAAATATGCATGTGCAAAATGATCTATCACTATATAACCAAAGGCCACAAAGCACGCGGTCACAATTATGCAAATACAGAACTACCCGTACCCATATGCTCATCGCATCGGTAACGGGATGCTACATATGTCCTCACTATTTACTCTTCATTCCTAATTCCAATTTAGCTCAACTTATTCACAACAAATCAAAATCCAAGATTAAACACAAACATCATAAACAGGACATCATTTACGCATATTCATCATTTTTTGCATTTCTTCATCTGCTGCACCTTTTCATCTTTATCAACACCTTCATTTCATCTCTAACTTATCATTTTAATTATTTTGCTCATATCACTGCATCACCTTACACCTTTTCCTTAACTCTAAACTCAGTTTAGTTCATCTCCAAAATTCCAAAAGAAAGTCACGTAATTAATAGTAAAAACAAAGCATACATATATCATTTCTCCAAAAATTTTATGCACTCTTTATATACATATTTTCAATGATCTTTCTAAATCAAAAATCATTTCAACACCATTTTATGAAATATTGATCATCAAAACACACAAACAAGATATCAATATTCTCATCTTATATCCACGGACCACATGAATAATGACCATAGTTTCACTATCTTTTAATCACTATATTTATTTCATATTCAAACAACTTATAAGAATTTAACATGTTACTTACTTGCTAAAACTCCAAACTCTTTATAATGACGTGAACCCTAGCTTTCTAATAACATACGATCATCCACAGTTAAGGGTTGTAGGGTAAGGTATTTCAATGACAGTGAAAAAGATAACAAAATGAAATAGCAAGTGAAAAAGGAGGGTAAAACTTGTGTTGTGAGGGTCAAAAAAATTTTGGAAGTAATAAGCTTACAGAAGATGAAGAAGGTCACGAAGAAGAAGAAGAAAGCAAGATCAAAACAATTAATTTGATCTTTCTAGTATATTCGTAGGAATAAAGGCTAAGTTTGGCAAGTGACACTTGTCACTTGTTCAATTTCTATAAGCTTAAACTAGGTTCTCTTATTTAACTAGTCCAATCATCTCCATTTTTTTAACTCCAATTGTCTCTCAATTTTCAATGACATTTGTCAATAAATCCCAAAGTCATTTATACAATTTTCCACTATCATTTGGCTCTTAGTTCTATTACCATTTATCAATTATCTTGCTACTTGGCATTTTTCTAGTCTAGAAATACCCAAAATTTTGTGAAATTTCCTAAAATTCATCAAAATTTCAAATAAATAAATATTATTACCAAATCAGTTTTCAACACATATAAACTACAATTCTCCATATAATCACATTTATAAATCAATTATATCTGAAAAATGTCAATGAATACATGTACAATCATTTTATTGTGCAAAAATCAATATTCGCGTGTGTGTATGCTATATTATGCATGAGCATGAAATGCACTATCTAACTCCTCAATAAACTCTCATGTACTCTATTTTAGGGTTTTAACCCTTAATATAGGGTATGGGATGTTACACTGTCCCCATACTAAAAATTAAATTTTTTTATAAATAAAAGACCGAGCTAGCCTAAAACTCAACTAACTTTAATTAAGCATGTTGAATTTAGACCAAGATAGGTCAGGTAAGGTCAGATCGAGTTTGAACTAATTTTTATCCCTCTTTATATCAAATGTGATATTGGAGTCGTGAATCTTGATCAATACTATGAATGGAGATAAATACAAAAGTATTAAAAATCAAATTAACAGATATAACTTAAACATGAAAGAAATATGTAGGAGTTAAAAAGTGGATTTTGCAACTTTATAAGCAAAATGGACAAAGGAATACAAAGATTGAAGAGTACTAAAGTTTGGTGGTTAAGTGGGAGTGTATGCTAGGCATTACAACATTTCAATACAGTTCAGTAAGATTTGATTTTCCTTCTTTTAAGGTCGATAGACTTTGGGCATGGATCTTCAAATGTGAACATTAATCTTAATTGAACAACCTACAAGATCAAGGTAGGACTAGTGATGATGCATTTGGAAGGAGAAGCACTAGCTTGGCACGAGTTATACTTATAAAAAATAGATTAATTATAAAACCTCTAAGTTGTCACAAATATATATTGGCTTTGGAGCAGAAATTTAGTAAAGCTATGTTTGAAGACCTAGTAAGTGAGATGAAAGATCTTAGATAAAGGGGAATTAAAAAGGATTATTATTCCTCGTGTTTGTGATGGTTATTAAGCACTGGTTATCGTATTTGATGAGCCAGTCTTTCCTTATCCAGACTGACAATTAAAGTTTACTACATTTGCTCCACCAAAAAAGTATGACATTATATGAAAAAATTCGCTGTCGAAATTAATTAGTTTTAATTTCAATGTCAAATATAAACAAAATGCATTCATAACTCAACTACTAATTCTCTATAAAAAATGATGAGTTCGAAATTGTCCAACTTAACACTTTCTCGTGTGCATACAAACTTGTTACAGGATCTCAAAGATGGATGGTAGGGTGGTGGTGCTATAAAAGTGCTAGTTATGCATGTATGAAAGTGTATTGATTGAAATTCATATTACACTTGGCCTAATGGTGTTTTGTAATGGGAAGGGCGTTTAGTGGTTGCAACTAGCACACCTTACAAAATTGGATAATTTCATTATTTCATGTCATGACAAAAGGAGAACATTTAAGATTTTTAGATACATATAAAAACCTTTAAATGTACTTCTTTTAGTAAAAAATGCAGTACGATGTCTATAAATTTATCAGGTATATTATGTCTGCCAACATAATAAGTATGAGAAGATTGCTTCACCAAACTTGTTGCAACCTTTTTCTTTACCAAATCACTTGTGGTATGATATTAGTATGGATTTTATTAATGGTTTGCAAAAATCATATGGGTATTATATGATC
Source organism: Erythroxylum panamense (assembly GCA_027123425.1). NCBI lineage: Eukaryota > Viridiplantae > Streptophyta > Magnoliopsida > Malpighiales > Erythroxylaceae > Erythroxylum > Erythroxylum panamense. Next base: position 6,950,177 of record JAOTIZ010000005.1, read on the forward strand.
TTATCTGGTATTGATTTTTTAGTAAATATACTTATTCCATATTTTTCAATCAATATTTTGCTACTATGGTTTCCACAGCCTTTACGGATTATGTGTATAAATTGTATTGCATGTCAATACAATCACTAATGACCATGATAAAAACTTTACTGATACATTTTGGCAAAAATTGTTTCATATACAAGGGGTGTCTTTATACTTGTCTATGACATATCACCCCCATATTAGTGTTTTTGGTTACGAAACCCTTAGGTATCATAATGAAATATGGTACTAGAAAAAATTATAAATATTGATTATTTACTAGTAGATTTCGTAAATTTAAAAAAAATTGGGACTAGCTTAAAAAATTAAAAAATGTGTAACCCTAAATCCCTAATACATGCCCCCCCCCCCCCCCCCTTTTCCTTACATTTTTTGCTTCTACTGCCTCTCTTCCTATTACCCCTCATATGTTGTCTCTCTCGTCGTGCCACCACCAGCTCGGTTTATAGTTGTAGCCATCACCAGTCCACCTACTCCTGCAATTGCCATACTGGCCACACTCAACGTTCCACCACACTGCACCACGCCACCACTATGCTTGACGCCACTCTCTCTCACTAGTCACCATACTTTACCATCATGTCACCACCACGTTTGCTCTCCTCTCTTTAATTGTCGACATCTCTAAGTCTAATATTTGTTGTGCTATGCTCCTCTCCAGTCTCCATCCACTTAGGGACAGCAATAGATTGGGCTCAACCCAAGGCATTAGAGCCTAAGCCCAATCAAGTACCTACAACCTAAAGCATGGTCGAAAAATTTTTATTTTTAAAATTAAAAAAAGAAAATGACATCATTTTACTTAAAATAATGTCATTTTGTTTTTAAATTTTGGGCTTTGGGCCAGGTTGAGCCTAGACATCTTGAGCTCAATCCCAACTTAAAGCCCAATTTTTAAAAAAGGACTCAAGGCCTAACCCAAAGTTGGGACAAATTGGACCTGATTCGTTGACTTTTGCTCAACCTAGGCCTATCTTCCATCCCTACACCCACTATTGCCTTTTAGCCTATTAGTTTCAGGTTGTTTTAAAATTGTTATGTAACTAGTGTTAAACTCAAATATGCTTAGGTTATGTTTGTGATTTGTGTGTGTTTGTGTTTGTGTTTTTTTTCAATTCATATTTTAGAGTTTAAACAATTACTCAACTAGACTTAGTTTTTTTGCAATAATCAAATTATGGATTTTGTTGATGCAATTATGGCTTTAGATTGGTAATCAAATTGTAAAATGTGTTGTAGTAGTTGTGAATTTGGCTTTAATGATTTGGTTAAACTTTATTTAATATATAAATTGTGTTATGTTTAATAATTACCAATTGATAGTGTCTTAATTTTTTTAAAACAACAAAAATAAGTTTTGAATTATAGTTTAGATTTTGGATTTAGAATGACTTTATGATTATGGAAATAAAAATAGGCTTTAAATTATAGTTTGGATTTGTAACGAATTTATGATTGTGGAATATTAGTTGAAATTTGAGATAAATTTATCATTTTAAAATAATTAATGATTGAGATTTTGATATAAGTTTATCATTATATAATTCATAGTATTTTTATTTGATTATTTTAGATCATTATGGAATAAATTATAATATACGATTTGTTTCCATAATCCATATAAATTGTAATTATGAGAGTATAATGATGTTCTTAATTTTTACAACAAAGTCATTTTTGTAATGTGCAATTTTTTATTGCCAAAAAAACGTAGGATATAAGAAATGATGTATGCTATTAATGTACTTGTAGATAAAATTTTCACAATATATATGGTAACTATACTAATATTTCTTGAATTTTTTGGATAAAATGTGCTCAAGTCTCGAATTTTCTTCAGGATTCATTTATATAAATTTGTGAAATTTACTTCTATGTCTATATCATATGATTGGTGAGAGGTTGTTGTTATTCTATTTCTTCTTGTTATTTTACATAACTTGTTCCACATTTTTCATATCACTAGTAGTTGGTAGTAAGTATTCTTAGAGTTTTTAGAATTCAAGTTGTGTATATGTTTGTAGAATAAAAGGTGTGCTTTTGTGATAGTATTTGAAAACTTTATTTTGATATAAAGTTATTATTTTAATTTTGACATGTGCCTTCATTTATTTTACAGATACATGAAAGCGAGTTCAAGTACTTCTGATAATTCAACCACTTCAAGGAGATTCGATGATCTAACTTGGGCTCATGCTAGATTGATTCTTGGAATGAAGAACCATACCATTTATTTGTATGGTAACAAGCATTTGAAAGATGTGAGAATCTCCAAATTAAAGAAGCATTAAGCTAGGATTAAAGGTGATATAGAGTCTTATAAGAAATAGAGTAATGATGTGAAATGGCAAATGATGACTTTGCTTAAAGAGTATCATTATGAGAAAGATAAAAGGAAAAGACTGAACTACGAATTAGGATTGGTAGTTACTTTTGCGATGGTTAGGATAATAGTGGGGATACTAAAGGTGATATTCCTACCTACCAAAAAGGAAATATTGCACTTGATGTGAAGAAAAGAAGAAGATATATGCCTAAGTTTCTTGCACCAACAAACAACTCCTACAGCTTAGCCTTCAATCTTATAATCTAAAAAACGTCTCATATGGACATGATAATGGCTAGGTGGTGCTATGATTCAGTTATAGCATTCAATGCTACTCAGCTCTATCATTACTTGCCTATGATAGATGTTGTTACCTCTTACAGGTCAGGATATAAAACTCCTTTAATTAATAACTACAAAGGTAAACTTTTAAGCACCTTTGTTTATGAAATAAACAATTATTTGGATTAAAAAATAACTTGGGCTACTTATAGGTATTCAATCATGTGTAATGGTTGGACAAATAGAAAATATGAGTCTATTGTCAAATTTTTAGATTATTCTATAAAGGGGACAATATTATTGAAATATAATGATGCATTTAACCTTATTAGAAATGTTGATGATCTATTTAAGATATTTAATGAAGTCGTGAATGAAGTTAGGCTAAAAAATATTGTTCAGTTTATTATTGACAATGATTATGCTTATAAAGCAACTAGAAGAAGATTGCAAAGTAGGTATAATTTTTTTAATTAAACTCCTTATATTACATATTGCATTGACCTAATATTGAAAAATAGGAGATACTAGATGCTTTCCTATCATTGATGAGACTTCACAGAAAGCAAAAAAAAAGGACCAAGTTCATCTATAATCATGCATGGGTCTTAAATCTAATGAGAAAAGATTTCACCAATGATAGGAATTTGTATCATCCTACTATTACAAGATTTGTGACTAATTTCTTATCACTTAAGTGTTTTGTTTTAATAAAGAAGGAGTCTAGGAAATTGTTTACAAGTAATAAGTGGGTTGCATTTCAGGTCTAATACTGAATTGGAGGTTTCTAAAATTATACTTGAAGATCATAAATTTTAGTCTTAATGTCAATTTATCATCCGAGTTTATGAGCCTTCTTTATATAAACCTTATCTTGTAGTCATCAATGATAAATGAGAAAGACAACTTTACTCTCTGTTGTTTGCAGGTGAGCATTTTTTAATCCTAGTATCTATTTTAAACCAAGTTTTACAAAGAAAGTTGAAATTTATAGGGGGAATGTTATTAAATATTACAACAATTGTTGCTCATAATATGATGCAAAATCTCCTAATCTCACAAATGGAGGTTCATAAAGATGCTTATGGTGATTTTGGGATGTTCATTAGTATTTATCAAAGAGACTAATTTAATCTAGGTATATATGACAAACTTAATCCAGGTATATATTTTTTCAATTCTGTTACTTGTTGGAAATAAATCACTACTTTATTTTGTTTATAATATTGCTTTTCTTATTTTACAGTTGCTTAGTGAGAGCAATTTGGAAGTGGTGTTTCAAAATTGCAAAGGTTTGCAATTCGTATTATGAGTCAATGTGTGAGTATAACATAGTGTGAAAGGAATTGAAGTATATTTGGTTTTATCCATTGCAAAAAAAAAAAGAATAGATTGTAACATAAAAAATTGAACGACATGGTCTTTGTTTCATACAATTTAAAGTTTCAAGATATTTATGTTATCATCATTTATCACTATTAATTTGAATATAATTTCTTAGTTATTTTATTTTATTTATTTACTAGGACTCTTAATATAATAAGTAGTTATGTAGATCTAATTTACCTTGATCATATTGATCTTCTAGCGGATTGAGTTTCTGATGAACCAAGTTTGATAGATGATAATGACTTTAAAGATAATCTTGGATGAGAAAGTATTGACATATTAGTTGAAGCAATGAATTTAAATGATGGGGATGATGAGACTTCCTCAATGATAAGAATTTTGTACTAAATTAGAATTAGGGTCAATACGATTTGAGTAGATATTTGACCAAATAATGTTTAGGTGTTTATTTCTTCTCTTTTTTTTAATTTCACTTATATTTGATGCATATGTTAAATTTTATATATGTAATATAAATATGAAACTTTTAACTGTATTTTTATTTTAGACTTCGCTTCTGGTTGATTGTGTTCCTCGACACAAACTCTTGTTGTAATACTTATAAATAACTTTCATATTCTTTCTATTTGATGTTTTGATGTAATTATTTTTATTATATGATAAAATTATAATATTTTAAGCACTTTGTACTATCCTTAGTTTTATATTTATATGATGATCAAACGATCTTTTTAATTTTAATTTTAATTATTTTTTATGTGAAATATGTGAAAAAGAATATTAATGAAAATAAATATTTTTGTTATTTCAATTTTCTATTATTGTGATTTTTAAAGACAAGATTGGTATAAAATAAAATTTTATATAGCATAATTTTGAGGGATTATTTTGCAATTTTAAAATATTCATGAACTATTTTATAATTTCTAAAAAACACAGAACAGTACCTAGTATTGACCAATACTAGTATAACATCGTACTAGAATTAAGTACAATATCGGTACCAGTACAATATTTGTAACATTTCCCCAGACAGATGGACAAGTGAAAGTGTTAAACCAAACAATTGAAACTTATTTATATTATACAATTGAGAAGTGTCCTTCTTATTAGAGTTCTTGGTTACCTTTATTTAAATAGTAGTACAATACCAACTTTCATTCTACAATTTCCATGTTAATGTTCAAAGTTGTACATAAGCATGCACCTCTCTTATATGTTCCATATTCAATTAGTGACTCTAAAAGTCTTACTAGTTTATCAAGTTACAAAGGATCGCAAGGCTATTTTATGTTTATTATAATTTCACATATGACATGCTCAACAACGAATGAAATTATTAATAGATAGGTGTTATCCCATTAGCACATGAAGGCACTTCATAGCTAGCCGAAAATGGGCCTTGAGTCAAAGATTAGCTAGATCACATATATAACAGTGGCATGGAAAAGCTCAAGGTAACTTAGCAAGTTAGATCAAGCATGGTGTGAGTTTTGTTAGAGTTTCGGACTATGTGCAAACCAACTTGACTAAGGCTAAGTTCTTAATGGATTATGGATTTAGTATATGTTTAAATGAATGGGCTTAACATGGGAAGCATTGGGTCATACCAGTGTGCTATGAAAGGTTTTAAGCTTGGATGAATCATCATCAATGGATAGAGATCGTGAGGAGATCTTAGAACATGTAGCGGATAAGATCACAACAGATCCAACTCTAAAAGATAAAGACCATGTAAAAGGATCATATGAAAATAGTAAAGATCTTCGTAGATATGGATGTATCATTCCTAAATAAATGTAATCTCTTATTTTGCTAGTTAGGATGTAAATAAATCCTATCAGATAGAGTTCTATTTAGATGAGGATGTTATCTTATTAGATAACGTCATATAATCTGTTTAGGATAAGAAGTGATCCAGCTAGATGAGCTCAGTTAGGATTTTGACTTAGCTATCAAGCTAGAGATGCCTATAAATAACTCATTTGAGCCTTGCTTCTTACATCAGATTGAGAGAGCATTCCTTTATATAATTTGAGGGAAATAATAAAGGTTAGCACTTACTGTATCTCTTTTGTGCTCCTATTATTGTCTTTACTAGTTTAGTGCTTTCCTAATAACCTTTAAGAGTGTGAGAGTCAAACATTATGAGGGTCGTGAGGCATTCAAAAATAAGTTAGTTTGTCAATGATCACGTAAAAAGGCTAAAATTTGCTTAAACAGACCAAAGTGAGATTATCGTTCAAAAGAGTAGACTTAATTTACGATACAAGTTTAGTGTCTAAGAAAACCTTTATAACAATAAACATCATGTTGATTGCATCTTTACAATCAAAGATTTGAGTCTTTCTCAAAATTTGACCATATTGTTAATAGAGTATGCAAACCTAACATGCTTAAAAAAATGTGCCTATTTAGTTGGTCCCTTTCAGGTACTAGCAAAAGTAGTGAAGATTGCTTATCTTATGGTATTACTAGATGATGCTCATATTCATCCCATGTTTCAATTTTCTCAATTGAAGAAGCATTTATCTAACACTACTCATGTTATATCCAACCTTCTAACTTCAATTCTAACTTATTTTCATATTTCAGTCATCAGCAGAGATTATTGGTGCTGTTGTAATAAAGTGGCGGTTCAAATTTTAGTTTTTTTTGTTTACAAAGGAAAACACTCAAAACTTAAACAAACTAGCTAGCGCATAGCTCTGTGGTACACTACTCCTTGCTTGTCCCGGTGAATAAATTCTAGAATTGGCAACGGAGGCTTCTGAAGGAAATGTATGCCTGGGCTAGTAGGACTGCGAAGGCAACCAGGTTATCCACGCACTGGTTCCCTTCACGATGCACATGCTGAAGTTGCACCTCCCAATCTCTTTAAAGTAACCTGCAGGTACCTGTCAACAAAAAATTATTTACGTCAAACTTTTTAGTGGAAGAGGATAGAAGATTAATGACTTCTAAGGAATCCACTTCGATCATGATACGGTGATACCCCAGCGACCAAGCCAGAGTGAGGTCCGAGTGGACTCCCCAGAGTTCTGTCGTAAGTAGTGAGCTTCTTCCAATGTGATGTAGAAACCCTCCAAACCACTATCTGTGCCAGTCACGAATTAAACCACCAATGGTAGCTACGGACGATGCTTGCTTAACCGCTCCGCTGTGTTGAGTTTTACCCAATCCTTCGGCGGTTTGGATCACCCCATTGGACTGCCCATCGGGAGTCCCTGAGCCGAAAAAACATAACTTTCTACTGCCTTTGCCCTAACCATCAGTTCCACAAACTCCTTCACTGCTCTCGTACCGTCGTCTGGCCAAACAAATTCGACTTCAAAAAGACTTTTATTACGCTAATTCCAAAGCATCCAGCAGGCGACATAAAAAATAGTAGCTCATTCCCCTTGCAGCACTTGAGAGTGTGTCATGAGATTGGATTATACCCATCTCTCCTCATCCTGTTGAAAGAAATCCATATTGACCACCTTCGAGGGAAAGTTACTCCAAAAGGCTCGCACTCTTGGGCAGTCCCGAATGACGTGGAGTGTGGACTCTTCCTATCCGCATATGTGACAGCTGATATCCGTAGCGAAATGTCTCGCTACTCTTTGTTGGTTAGTCAAGAGCTTGTTCTTGATCATTAGTCAAATGAAAGCTCTGATCATCTGAGGGCCCGTCCATTTCCAAATTAGGTCCCAAAGATTCGCCGAACTATCCAGTAAATGCCCTTCGATTAAATCGTAGGTTGACGTCACAGTGAATCTCCCATGTTCAGTTTGGCCCCATCTCATGGTATCTTCCACTGTATCCTCTGTATTTAGGGTTATCTCCGCAATGTCTATGCAAACTGTGGAAGGGAGGTATTGTTGAAACAAATTTTACTTCCAGTTTCCATCCTCGTTCATTAGGTCCGTGACTTTAGCATAGAGGACATTATCAGGTATTGGAGAGGTGGCCACCGCAAGAAGAGGACCCCAATCTTTCACCCAGTTATCCAACCAGAAGGATATATGTCTTCCATTTTTCAAGTACCATTGGATACCTTGGCAAACGAAATGCCAATTTGTTGAGATACCCCGCCAAAAACTTGAGTGATTAGTCAATGACGAATACGACATTTCGTGGGAGTACCTATATGATATTCAGCAATCCTATCATATCATCAATCTTATGGAGGTGGGGATAATGATACAAAAGATGATTGAGAATGGATTGAAGAAGTTGAGGAGTAAAGGAAAATGTCGTTGTCCATCGAGATTGAGCTGGAAGGATTTAACACGTGTCTTATTTATATTTATTTAGCTAATGACTAGAATAGTCATTGCATATAAGGATTATAACAAATTTTCAGTTGTATAACAAATAACAAATTCAATGTTCTCTCTTTACTCTCTTATGATTTATTATTGTTGTTAGTTCTTGATTATTGTAACCATAATTGGAATCCATAATTAGGGTTAACAAAATAGTTTCTGTCATTGAATCACATATTTTCCTTCTTAAAATTACGCAATACCTTATTTAGGTCTTATTTGATAACCAATGATAAAAGAATCCTTATAAAAAAATGATAATGGAAAGAGAGAATCAAAATAAGAATGAAATTACATGTGTTTAGTATGTAATCACTAAGAATGAAATTAAATAAGTTAATAGTTATGCTAATATTTGAAATCAAATATTAGGAATAACAATGATAAATATTGTTCATATTTAATTATTATATGATTTAGTTTATAAATAATTAATCAAAATATTTTGTATTTTATAAATAATTAATCAAATTTATTTTTAATGAGTTATAAAATTATAATTTTTTATATAATTATGAATGATTTTTATAATAAAAATAAAATTAAAGAACTACAAAAATCTTGCTTTATTTGACATAGTATCAGTTAAAAAGTAAAATAATTATTAACTAAATTAAATAAATAATCTAATTTTGATAAAATATTTTGATAAGAATTAATATTATGATAATATTTTAATAATATCGTGATAAACTGATAATATTCTAATAATATATGTTTTTTTTGGTATTTGATTATAGCTTATGGCTCCGTTTGGTTGCACTCCAATCAGCTCTTTTTTAGCTGATTGGTGATTTTTAGCTGGTTGACTTTTCAACCAGCTGAAAATTTTGTTTGGTTAACAGCTTTTTTGTTAGCTGATTAAACACAAACCGCTAAAGATAGACTCGAAACTTGTGAACTTTTCGTTAGTAGGTACAAAGGAACAAAAAGTGGGGCTGACGAGCTCCGATCTGCCACACTGCTCCAGTCACAGTGATCCCTTCTCACAGCTCTCGTCCCCACGATCACAGTTTACCATTGGCACCCATGGACCCAACACCACCGGGGGGAGCCATTGCCATTACAGATTCTGTTGGGCACACAATGAAAAAAGTCCGAATCAGAGAACGTGAGGAGGATCCCCCTCCACCTCCTCACCCTGGCCAACCCATTCCTCGTAGCTACAGTGCGGCAGTTACAGGCAACTCAAATCCAGCCCCTGAAGATAGTGACTTACCTTGGCCTGAAGAGGACCTCATCGAAACTGCCGATGGCGACATCACCGTTATCACCGGCGACAACGGCCTAGGTATCGAATTGTCACACACCTTCCGCAACCGTCTCGATCAACAATGGGCCCAGACAGTCATAATCAAGCTTCTCCGGTACAAAATTGGCTTCAACACACTCAAAACCAGGCTGAATGCTCTCTGGAAACTACGGGGCAGCAAGAAGATCATTGACCTAGAACAAGACTTTTATCTGATCAAATTTGTGGAGGAGGAAGACTACCTTTATGCTCTCACCCAAGGTCCGTGGCTGATTTCTGGCCACGTTCTCTCGGTCCAGCCTTGGCGCCCTGATTTTCGGCCTTCGACGGACCAAATCTCTCACGTTGTCGCTTGGATTCGGCTTCCTGAACTTTTTGTGGCTCGGTACCACCCCTCCATCTTACGAGCTTTGGGAAACCTTGTCGGACGTACGGTGAAAATCGATGACCAAACTCAGCTTGCCCAGCGCGGTAAATTTGCGCGAGTGGCCATTGAAATCGACCTCAACACCCCCTTAAAATCCATGGTTGAATTAGATGGCAAACTAATTAAAATCGCCTATGAGGATTTACCTCCGATTTGTCTCACCTGTGGACTTGTAGGGCATGAATCTCCGGCCTGTCTGGTCCGTTCAGCCACCGACCCACCTCCTGATGGTCGTAGCTCCATACCCCCTCCAGGTGAAGTCCCCGCCGACCAACTCCCTCGGCCACAGCCCGAAACCTACGACCCTTGAATCCAGGTGCAACGACGTCCTCGACGGGTGAGCCCCAACGATCACTACTCTGGAAGTGACAGGAGACGTTCCACCTTCCCTGAGCCCGCGAGGGGATCGAGATTTCACGTCCTGTCGCACCAGGATGTAGCCTCTCCTAGCACCATCCCAGATTGTACTCCGGCGGCGCTCCAGAGCTTTCTACTGCCCTCCCCTGCGGAGTTCACTGCTCCACAACCGTCCCCTTCCTTTATATCCTCACGTCCTTCCAGGCGCCAGGTCGGGCCCCCGACCCGTTCCTCCCGCCCGCAGGCCTCTAAGGCCTCTCCCAGCCCAAC
>JAOTIZ010000005.1:6984659-7007630 GCA_027123425.1 Erythroxylum panamense
TTTAAATTTTAAAATATTTATTTTATTAAAATAACATAATTTTATTAATAATTTGTTAATAAATATTATATAAGAGAATAAATATATTTATTTAATTAAAAATAATTTACTTTAAATTTTATCTAAATGTAATTATTATCAGTGATAAAAATACAATTACATTAACATTAATAACCAAACAAGTTTTTGCTTTTATTTGAAAGAAAAACATAAACAGAAAACTAAAAACTACAACAGAAAAACATAAGTAAAACCATACGGCCCCTAAGTAAACAAATTACATAGATTTCGTGAGAATCTAGACTCAAAAGAGCAAAATAAAGCATTCCTCACACACGTATTTCAACTATATTATTAATAAAATCCATTTTCCATATGAGAAGAATCAAAATACACTAAGGAGACAAGAAAGTTGAGGCAAACTTTTCTCACTCAAATCCTAGTCCGGAATATTCAATTGTCCAGCCCACCTTTCTCATAAGATAACACTACATTATCTCATCTTATCATATGTGACAACCAAGCAACCAGACAGATTGCATTTTGCCATGCATATTATTACATAAGGATCACAGGGAGGAAATGAAAGCCTAAAAGAGAAGGGCAAAGTCCTAAAAAATGGTGTTATATTAAAATGATATGAGCAGTCATGCATCGACCTTTCCATTACTAAAATATTAAGCTGGGATGTATCCCAACTATTCTTACCACTACATTTCAATCAAAGCACCCTTCAAATCAATCAAAGAAATTCTAAAATGCTCACCAAAGAACAAGGGATACGATTCAGAGTAAGTATGGGAAAACAAAAGAGAAGTGAGCACGCTTCATGTTGCTTACTGATCATCCATCAAAGCATACATTTTGAAACATTGGTCAACAAATTAAAGAAGATACATTTGTGACTATCTGTGTATAAGCTGAAAAATAACAAGCAAATTGGATGAACACAAAGTTGCAAGTTATATAGCTTAAAGGAGATGTTAGCACATATTACCTGCTCGCTGATTAGGATTAAACTCAGCATAGGTCTACTAAGACTCCATTGATTGCCACAGTCCTCAAATAGAACAATCTCAAACAGCGTCTTCAGAATCTGACAGCGCCAAAAAGTATAACCATTGATTTACCACAAGAAGTGTACATTGCCTTTCAATCAAACAATATAAAAGCAAAGGAATATCGGGTACAACCAAGAACCAGTAACTTACTTCTGGAAACAAATTGGGACAATCAGCAATATGCCGGGCAAGATTAATTGAAGCAGGTGAATTAGGTGCCTCACCCATTGTGATATTGTTGAAATAGAAAGCAGCCAAATTATCAACCGCAGATGCACACTACAATAGTTCAATCAAACAGGCGATAAAAGTGAAATTCAAGGACCAGATCAGAAGCCATAATAACTGTGAAGTCAATTGGTGAAATATGTGAAAAGACATGTAGAAGATTGTTAATAACATTCATAATGTACGTATCTTAAGTTCACAAGCTCATGCAAGATGTTATATTTATTTGCATGCAAAAACAGCCATTGCTACAGAGAAAAGTAACAGTAAACTTTAGCATTGAAGTGATCAACCTGTGAAGAGATATTTGTATCAAGGCCTTTAAGGCCAGATTCAAGTGAACTAGCAATATGCATGAAGGTGTTTGTATCTAGATTCAATAAGAAAGCTATGTGGCTGCTGAACAGAACCTCCAGAAATGAGAAGTACGCCGTTGTTAGCTGCAATAAAGCAGATAAGGACATTAACTTACTAAAACAGGTAGAAAAACTGAAAATAGACCCGAACTCAATGGCTACAACATGATGATTACAATCATAAAATCAAATTCGTCCATAAACACAACTGAAAATAAGTACAAGAACAAACAAAAAACAAAAAGTTTAAACAGCAAAAAAATAAGCGGATTTAAAGAAACTCCTCTTTACACCTGTACATCCAAATCCATACATTACATAGCCAAACTATTTCTGACTGCTTTTCAATAAATATCCTAATTTCTTAACTGGTCTCTTTTTTCTCTACATCACAGAATTTGCCTTAAGCATGTTCCATATTTAAGGCAGACTGTTTCGTGGTTCAGTTATTTTTTGCAGTCATAACACCAACAGCCTGTGCACTTGAATGGGACAAAGAAGTTGTAGACATTTTAATATTAAGTTTCAGTATAATCAACTTCCATCACATTACAATGTAGCAACATCTGTATAAAATTAAAACTATCTTAAAACTGATTCTTTAACTTTGTAAGCAGCAGCCCTATCCTACTATCACCATGTTCCCATGTCCTTACTAACATATTCTCACATTAAGTTCTTGGGTGCATCAAGTTCATTGGCCAATCAACGCTAACTCAATGTACATGACAAACTTTCTAAAAACCATCTTGAACTAAATACGTTTCAGAGCTCCATTAAACATAAGCTGTAGCCTATTCCCAACTTCCAAAATTAATAACTTTAAAATTTTATAAAAGAAAAGGTTCTGAGTAAGTGCTGTTAGCTATACACGTTAAATGTAGCTTCATCACAAATTTGAGGAAATAACCTTTGCTTAATTGTCCTCAGCAATCAAGGAGAACAATCCTTAACAGGAGAATATAAAAAAAGGCAACTTGATCACAAATTTGAGGAAATAATCTTTTGCTTAATTGTCCTCAGAAATCAATGAGAACAATCCACAAAATATAACAAAAAATCAAACACAACCTAGAAAATATATAGAAGCTTCATACGCACATGCGCACACACACATGATGGAAAAGATGCAACAGTACATAATCTTGTGGTCACATACCTTCCTATATGCCAATATATCAGCCAGAGGTATGGACAACATCATCTTCAGAGCAACTTCAAGAGCATCTGAAAGAGCTCTATCGCCATAAAGTTCAAACACACCAAAGTTTACATAGTTTCCCGCAAGAGCTGCCAAATGTGATAAGATTAGTTCAAGAAACAAAGCTCATACACCATGTTTACAAGGAAATTTCTATTCAATGATCCAACAAAAGCTCATACAACATGTTTACAAGGAAATTTCTGCTCACTGATCCGTTGCCACAATACCATATTAAACCCACTGCAGCACTTGAATATAAACAAATTTGCAAATCACTGAAAATGCTAGCATATTTAAAGTTTCAAAATATGTAAGCAAGAAGGATACACTCAAAAAGTTAAAAACAAAATAACCATCAGTACTTCTGTAGGAGAACTGGTTACTAGTAGATGATATGGGTAATTATCTTCAATAAATCCCCAAAGGTCTCAGCTATATTTCTGTTTGAGGTGATCAAGTGCTAATCACACGATTAGTTTCTCAAGAAAGAAAGAGATCAACGTCAAATATCATATTAGGACGTTTTAAAAACAAAAGAAGAGCATGATACCTAAATATTTATAAGTTAAACATGTGCATATACAGATCTAAAAAGGTCGAGAAAGATTCACAGAAGGATCAGAAAATGCAATTTGAGACCAAGAGGCTTCCATTTCAACAATGTACCAGTAAGAAACTTTAAGCAACAAAGAGAATCCACCATGCCAACAAAAGAAATGGAAGATTCAGATTCCAACCTCTAGTGAGAATAGTTAAACAAATCCATATTCCTTTATACTTGTAGGCATATATATCAGCAGCATTTGGAAGAGCTAAAATTCTTGTTCCATAGGCTACTATCAATTTGCTCACTTCCCGAAAGAGAAGAATGCCATTTGGAGAAGATGAATCAAAAGTTAAACGTTGAGCTTTGTTCAAAACAAACTCTGCCATGAATTTCAGCAGTGGGGTGGTAACCTGGAAACAAGGACGTACGACTATTCAAGAAAAAGATACTATTCATATGTAAGATTATTCAAGAAAAAGATGCTTGGTAATATTAAGAACAAAATGTGTCTTATGACATCATCCAACTCCAATGAACTTAGAAGAAATTTCACTGTTCAATTGCAAAAACAGCGTTACTCCAGAAATTTTTTTATCATTGCCAAGGAGCAGATTTAAATGCCAAAAAAGAATACGGAAAACTATTCAAAGAATCATGTAAGAATCAAAATACAAGACAAAAGCTTAGTAATTTTCAAAAAATAATGTCACCAAGATGCATTAGATGTCAGTAAATCAACAAAATAGATCTTCATACCTCTGGTGTATCAGTCCAGTGCGAGATGCCCTTCAAGAGTAGTGGCAAGTGTACAGGATATAGCCAATCAAATAGAAGCCCATACGTCCTCCGACTGAATGAACATAGACGAAAAGCATTGAAAATTGAAAACCACAGAAATAGATAATTTCAGATATCGCGAATATAAAAACCTGTTTGTCGCCATCGCAATGCCCCTGAGATCTCTCATTAACCCAATTAGGGCATACTTCACAGCATCAGTTCGAAACATTGATTCGGGAGTTGATTCCAAAGTTAGAAAAACCTGGGACACCATAAATATATCTCAACATTAGGACACCATAAATATATCTCAATACTAGAGCTAAAAGTTAAATCCATAAATGCACAATTAGAACAGCAAACACAACACCAAAATACACTGTAAAGATAATGAATGAATGTCAGATCCTCAAGTTAAAAGCAAGTACAGAAGTGTAGTCAGGACCGTTGACAAAAGAATTTAAGCAGTTTCACTCCTGCACTTCAAAATAAAATAAATATCATTCATATTTTCCCCCCAAAATAAATTGAGAGGAGTCTTCCCCATCTACGCAGAATATAATTCCCTTATACTCTGACAATGTTATATTGGCAAGCATCGAAGAGAAAGAGAAAGTACTTGTAGAAGTGGTTCCATTGAAGATTTGAATTTCACAGGGCTGTCCTCCATAAATATCAACCAACCAATAGTGTAGTAGAAGGTTGTCCTGCTTCGAGAACATCTATACTCTTCCAGGAAAGGAAAGTGCTCTCTCTACAAATTAAGAGTTAAATCTTTTATATTTATAATTCAACATAATTATATGAAACAAATCAAAGAATAGTGAACTAAATCAGGGAATATAAAAGCCAAATTACAGTATGGTTAGCAACAATGAATTTAGTCGTATCCAATTTCAGAAGCAGCTTGCCGGTCATATAACTGTTAACAAAATTTAAAAAGAACATATTAGGGGAGTGCCAAAGACAAGAAATCGACAAAAAGAAGTTGTAGAATCTGTTATATAAACAACAAATCTAATTTGTAGCCAAATAATAAGCTCTTAGCACTGACCCAGATGCCAACTCCAAGAATAAACTTAATGTATGATCAATGACGTCCTCACTCTGAAATAGGAACAGAAAAGGACTAAGATGCCAACAGCACAACAAAAATATGTAAAGAGGCAAATCGAAACAAAACTGTTACCTCTGTGTAACACTTGAGATTAGTAGCAATCTTTGCAACAATAACATTCAATAGTAGTAGATGGTCGTGAAGTCCAAGAAGCTCAGACAATCGGGCATATAGCTGCTGCAACAGATAGAAACAAGCTCAATGGAGAAAAATACAATCATAAACACAAGGAGGAAGTTTATTACCTTGGATGAGTGCACAGCCTGGTCACCTACATAAGACTTTCTAAAATGCTGAAAGAAGGTAAGAATTGCTCGATCAAGTCTTTGCTTACTTAATTCACCGTATCTCTGTTAAATGACACCAGAGTCAAAATCATATCAATAGCAAAGCCTAAAATGGTTTCTATTAACCTCTTTAAATTTGCTTCACAAATAATAGTACCACAGTCACTTCCTTCTCAACAAACCCCGTCCCCCTCAACCTCCCTCTCTTCTTGTGGGAGAGGGAGGAGAGGTTTGTCCAATGAGATAGTCAGTCAATTACAGAAAAACAGCTCCACTATAAAATTTCTTTTGACAATCTACCTGGGTATGAAGACCACTGTCTGTAACTTTTATCAGTTGCAGAACACGAGCTGAAAGTTCTGCATCAAGCACTTCTTGCGACTCACTACTGCAGGAGAGAAATTTAATAGAAAGAAAAAAGCTAATTGTAATGCACACGCACATGAAGAAATTATACGGCAACCGAAAAAGGGATGAAAGATGAAAATGAGAAGAAAATATTACCTACAACCAGTGCATTGTTTTATTTTAAGAATAGCAGCAATTATATGAACAATCCAAGCAAGTTTTGCTTCAATGATAGCAAGTTCACTTCTGTCAGTAGCCTGAAGTCGTGCTATGTCCTATCCAAGTGATTCAAAAGCATTAATCAATTATCGTGGGACTGTACCCCAGAATAGTACCCTAACTCATTCAAGCTAACATACCGTGTATGATTGCAGAATAGGCTCCATTATATTTATTATGTACACCCCACTGCTTTCATACTGTCAAAAGTATATCAAGGAAAAGAAAGGGACAAGATCATAATCCATTAACTTGAATCCTTCACAAGCTTGTGAAGTCAATAGCTTGATGTACATGCAATATAATAAAAGAACAGTGACAGTAGTTAATATAGAACCTAGAAAGTTTAAGGCAGTAAAACTAGAAAGTAGACTTGGCAGCTCAACCTGGAATCTGCAAATATAGGGAAAGCAATCTAGCTGATCCTGAAGAAGCTCAACATTGTCCAATGGATTGTCAGGAAGATCATCTGGAAATCCTGCCTATAGAACACACACCAAAAATACAATCACTAAATCCAATCTCAATGCAGTAATTATCAATCAGAGAAGAAAAGTCTACCTGAACAGAGTTAAATCTTGATGTAATGAAGCCTTCAGTAATTTTAGGCACGAATTCATCAAGTAAACTTGGAGTATCACCCTTCAGGTATGGTACAGATGTAACCAATCTGGACCATAGGCCTAAAAGGTAGTACACACTGCTGCTAGCCCACTGAAGAAAACAAACTAAATCAGCAACTAAGAAAGTAAGGTTAATCTGGAGCCAATTGACTCAAGGCAATATCAAAGAGGAAAATAAAACCAAGACAGAAGCACCTTTTAACTAAACCCCGCATAGCAAGTAACATAAATAGCATTCATAAACAATTTGCATCAAACTTCAGGAAATTATCTACACACCTGCCAAGAATGCAATGACTTTAAAGTGAACTCTGCTACCAATTGTATCCAGTCACTATAGCCTTCCACATTCACAAGCTCTGACAACTGTAATGCAATTGTACAAATTAGTCATGCTAATGAATTCAAGGCAGATTAACTAAATCACATCAATTGAAACTTAAAACTAAGCAAAATCATGATTTATGAACTCAATGCCAGAATCCATCAGTTGAACAACAATACTAAATTTATAGAACTGAAAAGGTAACATGCACATAAAAGACAACAAGTAGAAGCATTGTAATTTAACTACAAGAAAATGTTTATATAAAGGAATGCAGAGCATCAAACGATATGAGGGCATGGAAGGAGGTGCAATAAAATACCAGTATGAACGTAAGTAAAAGCTATTTTTTTTAATTAAAAAAAATCAGGAACTGCAGAAGTATCATATTCCGACCATTAGAAGACTGAAGCTGTTAAGTTACTTCTACACAAGAATCATGCAAAATGTAAATCTTAAAGGAATTAGATTCTGTGTTCTGTTTCTCCTCATTTACAGAGAAACAGGTTCGTATATTTGTTTTTGTTGGGTTGGGATACATGATTATACATAATTATCACATACAATGTGTATGTTTACAGAACTCCATTCAAGTTGTTATTCATAAACTTGATATGTAACAACAACATTTTGTGATTTTTATGCAGAATAGGAGGCATAAAAGCTAATCATTGCAGATAGGCTGATATACACTTACATACAAAACCCATAAGTGTACAGGTGTCAAAGTATTAGAAAATATAAAATCCATCTTGGTCATGCAACAGTATGAATTGAAGTAGGAAATCAAGATGCTAAGAGAAGAAAAATAAGAAAAAGGAAAGAAAAAAGCATAAGAATTCCAAGATGATGTAAAATGTTATCATACATACCATAGAAGAAAATAAAAGTCAACACAGTATGTCATTAATAGGTTTTCACACACTATGAAAAGCTACAAGATGTAAAAGTGTGAAAAGTAAATGTTCAAAATAATTTGTGTATGGCATGACCAAAAAAATAGAGAGAAAGAGAGAAGTGCAACATGCAGACATAATTTCATAGAACAGAAACCTGATAGTTCACTTTGAAGCGTCCAAGAAGACGGCAAAACTCATGGTAATTGTCATGATCAGCAAGACCTGATTCCCAATAGTACATTTATTAAGCAAACGAAAATAAGTGGTGTGAGAAAAAGAGCTCAGTCAGTAAACTTTGATTAAGGCTTATTGCAGAAATTAGACCAAAAACCACTACAAATTCACGAGAGCAGCAGTCTCAATACAATCATACAAGCTTCATTCCATAAGCAACTTGCAAGTAAGTAAATTATAGAGCACAATGTTATCCAAAGAACAACCTCAAGTTTAAAAGAAACGAAGATGCAAAGGAAGAACAGAAAAGACAAAAAAAGAAAACATGGACCAAAAATGACAACCAAATAGAGCATGGAATACACAGCTCCACACCTCATCATGCTTTTGGGGAAATATTTTTAGAACCTGAAAACAGTAAAGATTATATGTCATTTCCCTAGCACCCATCACCACAGTTTAATAAGTTAACCTTTTGCAATCCAAGAGTGATGGCAGACTTTAATTTCCAAACTAAAAGATGGAAAGGCATCATATCTTGATTTCTGTTAAGAATCATTAGGACAGCAAGAATTTTACTGAAGGTTTCAAGTCTAGAGTACCTTGTCCTGTTTGTAGAATTTCTTTTGTTCCAGTCATCAGATGTGCCAAAAACTTAGAACGGGCAGCATCATTTGCAAATAAAGAGCGCCTCACAGATGCTAGACGAACCAAACACTCCAATGCCTACAATGGAAACAAAAATTTAAAAAAAAAAGAGTAGATCTCACACAGGAATGCACACACCCATGAAAAGGAAAGGGGCCTAACATGAACTAACCTCCTTTGAAAGAGGCGCCCCTCTAAGAGCATAGTAATCAAAGAAAATCTGCAAAGTTGAGGGATCCTCAAAAACTGGCCTCCAAGATGAAGGAATCTGTAGAATTAACAATTGAACCAATTGACATTTCACACTCCATCCAATAATAATGTCATAACTATTTAACTGATTAAGAATTTTTATCTAGATACCAATACAAACCATTACCTGAACAGTACCAAATTCTTCTGAACTTTCATCAATCGACGTCCCAACGAAATCAAAAGACAAACACTTCAGCGACAGAGAAAGCGCCAACTCTTGCAATTGACTAGCAACTGTACATCATTATCCAAAAAACAAACCTTTTCAAGACACTTAGAAGTACAGAAAGGCGAGGGTAGGAAGGGAGAAAAAACTGACAAACCCATTACCATCAGTTTTTAGTTGCTGCAGTGATGTTAAAGATATCTGGAATATTTGATAAAGCAATTGATCCCTAAAGGAGCAGGCTACCCTCCGATGATGTGTTGAAGGTAAACCTGTGTTAGCCTGATCATGCAGGCACATGGAATAGCAAAATAAATGTCGGTATTCCGACAACAAAATATGCTCACAAAACAAAATACCTGCAATAGGAATAGTAGTGACAAAGAAGGAACATATATATAGAAGAAGAGCACACACACTGACTTCAAAAGTTATCACACTTCTTAGCCTACATTTTCGCGTGAAAATAAAATTATCTAGGTAATGCTTTTGCTAACATCAAGATATGAATGCTTAAACTCACAGAACATTTCACTGGTATCCATCATATTTACACGTGGAAAAAGTGACACGAAATCAACCCCTTGTCAATATGAATCTAACAAATGAACTTGAGAATTTGAAATAGGGGGCTATGAAAAAGATACTTGTTAGTTAAGTTTCAATTTTTGATTTTACACGAAGAATAACAAAACAAGAATAGAAGCCACTGCACAAAATGTCGTTCCAAGACAGATATCTACTCAACTAGGCTGAATAAGCCATACATTGATTTCCCTTTTAATTTAATTAGGGACTCGTAAAAGGATTGTTAAAGGAAGTGACTAATGTTCAATTCATGCAAACGTTACTAATTTAAAGACAAAGTTGCAGTAAAGTACTTAGATCACTCTTATTTCCACACTTATCAAAAACAATACCATGCTAGTATATCTTTCACCATTTTTATTTTCAAATCTTCTTCAAGAATTGAGCATATAAACATCTTTTGATATATATATGCAATGACTGAAAAGGTAACATTTTCTTTAGCGGATTATAAAATTATGACACAGATTTACTTCACTGAATGCAGGATAGTAATCAATAGTCAGTCAAAACAAAATGCTAACTAACCTGATTCATCTCAGAAACCAGTTGATTCAGTATCTTCAAACCAATAGCATAGTGATCTGTTGATGCCTGTAGAGAGAGAGTTAGATTATGACATCAGATCAGATTATGAATTCTTATCTAGATTTTTCACCCCTATAAGTTAGCCAAGAATGAAACACATCTAAACAGTTGGCTAGAGAGGAAGATATAAGAATTTTCTTGGCTAATTGCATTTGTTATGCATTGCAGAAATGAAAGCAATCAAAAGATTTGGTCAAACTCTTATTCCATTTTGAGGCAAACACATTAACAGCTGCAACGACTAAAAATGGTTAAAAAACTAAGAATCATTTGAATGTAACAACAGTGGGAAAATATGTAAATAAATATCACAATCCAAAAAGGCCCAAAGATTAAAGGTAGTAAAAGCATACGTTTCATCTAACCAGAACACTAGGTGAGAAAAACAAAGCATTATTTGGTAGGCAAAGAGACGTGAAAAATAAAATAATTAAAGAAGAAGGAAAACTAGTAATGTCCCAATCCCAGGGCACATCAATGCTCGTATGTAGCCAAATGCAAATGCAAGCAAGCAAGCACAAAGCAATGCTGCTGTTAACCATTTTAGATAAAGCAAAGATCACCTGACTCAAAAAGTTTGTAGAGTCCTTTACCACGTCTCTAAACCTATCATCGTCAAACCACCCAAACTTTGTAACTCGACAAAGAAGTTGTACTAGAGAAGCGATAACAAAGGGCTGCAGCTTAGGTCCTCGACTAGCCAGATAGCTAACAAGGTAGTTGCCTAATACCAAAATAACAAGCAACAATAAGAATCCACCATCTCAGTTCCTCTGCAAACAAAGGAGGAAACATTGCAAAAACTAAAGTGATGATTATTACGGATATCAAGACGAAGCTGTAAAGAGAGGCTGTGCTCAGTAACTTGCTTCAACAAGCTAGAACTAGCAAGCATCAATGCATATGGAGTCAGAGCATTGTCAAGAATGTATTGGCATTGAGAAATATATTCAGTGTTAACAGAGAAGCATTTCAAAGTATTCTCAGCATGTGCTCTTTCGACCGAATCTTGGGAATTATATAGCCTCTCACACAATGCTTCTAGCTGCGCAAGGCTCTCCATTGAGTACCTAAAAACGTCGACATCCAATTAATCATCACATTAATCAAACACAAGAAAAACAACTTCACACCCGCACTCACAAACTCAGCCAAGCAAAACACCAATCAGAACGAAGACTTTAGAAAGCTTCCACAACACTAGTAAACCACATGCACGTAGTTTGATTATCGTCGGTTCATTGCACGAACCAAACTAAATCACCGTCAATGCGGAATCGTTTCTCGGAAACAGCAATTGCAACAAAACGAATTCATATCACAATCAAGAGTTCAGGAAAATTCCAGAAAATGATCGCCGATTAAAATGAACTTGAAATCGATTGTTCAGCAAAGCAAATCCTCAAACCAAGCAAACACATCCAAATAAACACAAAAAGGATGAGGAAACCAGAGAGGGAGTACCTTCGGATCCAAGGTAGATCTGTCTAATTAACAAAAGGCGTTTGTTTCGGATTGGTAATGTGAAGAAGAAAGCAAAGAATTTTTTTTTTCTTTTTTTGCTTCCTTCTTCAACCCTGAAGGAGTCTTCAATGTTTGTTTCTCACTCTACGCATAAATACGTTTTACATTTTGGTATTTCTATTTGTTAAAACAATTAATGAAAAAGAGCAAAAGACTCAAACTTTGTTTTCAAGTTTCCTTGGATAAATAGTTTACACGTTTTAAACAAATTATTGTCTTAATTCGTAGTTTATATCTCGAAGATATTTTCACAAGCACGTTTTTTAATGGTAACGTACTAATGTGCATAATCTATTTACAATTAGACATGAACATTTGGCAAATTGAATAGTTTGAACTAATTTGACTAAAATGTTAAAATAATAATTTTATTCAAAACACACTAACCTCATTTTAAGGGGAAAAAAAAAGTTTGCAACTAAACATAGTTTAATCCAATAATTGCAAATTTTATTTATAAATAATAATAATTTCTCAAATATAAATATGAGTAATACTTTTTTAGCTTTATCAGCGTGTTACTGTCAATGTTGTAAAAGTCGAACCGGATATCGAACCAGTCAAAGAAAATGTTTAAGTTTTAAAAGTTCAATCAGTATTAAATCGCTATAAAACTTGTTTGCAATAAATAAAAAATAAAACTTACAAGAGTAGATAAAAATAAAATACTTAATTAAAATATAAAATAAAAATATTATTATTTTAACATTGATTGCCTAATAAGTATTATGGTACTCCCTGTTTAGGCCAGTATTTCAAACTCTGACTCCTTTCCATAGGTTTACATCATAAGGTCTAAACTGTTTCAAGTGTGTGCATTTTAACATTTAAGCAACACAAATCAAGTCAAAAGGTTTGGATCCTTTATTCCAAATATCCTGTTTCAACCTTGTTCTCGCCCCAAAATGACACCATTTTATGTTTGTTTACACATAAAACAACGTCATTTTGAGGTGAAAATAGGGATGAAACATGATATTTGAGACAGAGAATCGGACACCCAATTCAAAACCTTTACAAATATGGTTGTTGTCATCATTTTATATGTCATAACAAGATTATACGACCTCAATTTGATACGGATGGTGGTGGCTTTCAATCTTGACTTCTTCCACTATTGATGGCATGTCCGGTTCATGTCTAATAGGAATACAAGGCCTCCATTACTATTTTCACTCTTATGTCCCTGAGTGTAATGTCCTTTGCTAGCAGATCAACCCTAATCTGATCACTCCTTGAGAAGTCCCTTTTTTTTTGGTAAGTAGAAGTCCTTGTTTTTCCTTGCAACTATTCTGTCCTTTATCAGTTGCATCACCTCGCTTTCTTCTATTTCCGCTATGATCAATGCGTTATTTTTAAGTTGTTCTAATAACTATTCAGTAAGTTATTATATAATTTTCAACAGAGCAAATACAAAGACATGAATATCATAAAATAACATTTGGGAACTTCACCTAAAAATAACTACAAGGTGGATCCAATTGTAGAACCTTAAAAACCACCTTAACTTCATTCTCAGCCTTAGTAAGGGATTGAAATAGAGATAATTGATATTGCTTTTGTAGTTTCTTATGTGAATTTTTAATGAAGAAAAACCATAAAAAGAATATTTTAAGACAAACATGAACTAATGCAATGTCGAATGCCTGCATGCATGCACACATGAAATAGGCACCATGACTAACATAACAAAATGGTTTTCTAGGACTATAACTTTTGCATGGTTAATAAAATGTTTATAAACTTTAACACATCTTGGAAAGCACCAATTAATAGATTTGAAGTGCTCAAATCATCTAACATTTTAGTTTTAAATTCATCAAGTAGTTTACTTATGCACTTCCAGGCATCTGCATTAACTATAATTGTTTTACCATTCTCCGCTATTCCCTCCTTCAGCTTTGATTCTTTAATTGGTTATAGAGCATTATGACAATCTTGCAATGTCTACATACATAGCAACAATTTCACTTTAGAGTAAAGGTTCTGTAGACAAATACCGGTATATGTACACAAATACATGTAGGCTTAATATGCTTGTGCATTCTATGTCGTCCCGCAATAATAGGCTGCATTTATTAGGAAATGAAGCAAAATTTGGAAGGATCATATCAATTACATTGCAGAGGTTTCATTAAATTCCAAGAAGAAAAGTGAAAGTCAAGCCAACAATTCCAATACAATTGAGCATTTAGGCTTTCGTGTACTGGCCCAAACACTTATGCCAGCAATCATATTTGAAATTAAGGTTGCACAAACAACTCCCTCATTTAGATTCGTAATTCAAATATCTCCAAACAAGTTTCATTTGATAACAGCTTAAACGAAGGCATTCTCATTATAAAACACAGGTGAAATTATGGTTAACTTCCTTACGGTTATGTTACTTATACCACTCATTTGTTTAATGGCTTAGACTCAATGCAAACACTTCAACATATGATTGCTTATACACTAAATTTCCACCACTTAGAGTATACACATGCATAAATTAAAAAGGACTATTTATAACCGGTTGTAATGGGGCTACAAATTGAGGTGAGGAAAAATGGATAAAAGAGGTTGAAACCATAAATATTAGCAAAGCATTTAAACAAAAGTAGGGAATAATAATGTAGATCAAACCGTGAAAGTCACCTCACTCAAAAGAATTCAACCATGACCTTTCTTGAAAAAGATGAAACATAAATGTCTTATTTTCTTGATATCACTCAAAAGATATGTTTTTGTCTCTTTTCCAATAAAAGAATATTTACAAAGCAATAGCAACACCAAAGACTTCCAATCCTATATTTCATAAAATTTATTCTCACACCATTCGATTCCTATATTCCCCATAGTTAAATTTATATGTCACTTTAGTTTAAATACATTACTTATATCTATGGTTAGGTAAGATTTTAACTAAAGGTTTGGGATTGTAATATAGATGTGATCCAAATAAAAATAACTTATGGCTAAACGGGGTTGACTAGGGATATTGAACCAAGTAAGCTATTTAAGTTAAAAGTTCCAAAAATAAGGATGGCCTTTTATCAATTTCATGTATTCATACACCAATATGGTCTCAAAACGGTTCAAAGAAAATTGTAAGGATATATTCACAAATAAGAACATCATACATCAAAGAAAATATATATTAAAACAAATGTATCAATATTTTACAACATAAAAGCTCATAGGTTAATACAAGTCTCCTAAACTTCACACAATACCCTATCACTTTATTGTCAAAGTTTATATTATTAGGTACTACTAACTAACTCAAACATCAACGTATTGTTAGTCTCACTCTTAAATAATTAAATCCTTAAGCATACACACAATCTAATCCCTTCAAATTGCAGCTGATGAAATTATGTAGTGGACCAACACAACAAACTAGCTAACACAATATAATAAACCAAAATAAAATAAAATAATCATACCAACAACTGAAACAAAATAAAAGTGAAAGTAAAGACATCACTCATTATAGGAAGAATAGAATAAAAAAATAACATAACAATTTCCTTCCCCATATGTAAACCAAATATTATCCATAATATGACGAAGTATAAAAAAAGGGATTAATTACAAAAAAATCTCAAACTTTGCTCAAATTTGGAATTATAGCCCGAATTTTATAAAATGACAATTAAATGTTCAAAATTTTAATCTTTTTGAATTCTAGCCTGACGTTAATGCCTCCGTTAAGTTTACTGACATGGCTTGCTACGCGCTCCAGAGACCCAAAATACTTATACACCTTAGATAATTAACATAACTAATGAAGATTAATTAAACTATGTCATTTAATAACATAACTAAAATTGCATCATTTTTCGGAATAAAATCCCTAAATGACATATGCAACCCTTCGTTTTTACACAACCCTTTGTTATTGCATAATAACAAGCTACTCTGTTTGTTCTCGCATCACACAACTGTCCTCTCTCTCTTTCTTCTCTCTATCTCTTTATCTTTATGAATGTATTTGTTCGAATTTTGAGAGAGAGGTAGAGAGCACCTTAGAATCTTATTTAGGGATAGTCATGCCTTTAATTTAATAAGACATTCAGAGGAGTTAAAAGGTCTGTGTTACTCATTTCATAAAAACAAACTATTCACAGTTTGGTCTGTGATTTGCAACTCCTATTTAACTAAACTAGTAACACGACCATCCAATTTTAGTGTCCCTTTTAGTTGACTATGTCTTATTGTTCTTGCGTCTCAGTTTTATGTCTCTTCTCTCTCTTTTATATTTTATGTCGAATTTTCATGGTTGCCTATTTCTTCTCTTTTCGTTAGAATCCTCCTGTTGTTATTATAAACCCTTAGCAAGTTTTCTCTTTGTCTTCGATTCCTTTTGATTGTTTCTCTATTTATTGGGTTCTCACCAAGTTTGTTAGTGGAACCATCCAATTGTTATTATCAGTTAGGCTTCTTGGTTTAATGCGTTGCTTGAATGAAGGGAAGAAGATGTATCTACTGAATCTCTAATCACTTTACCAAGCTAACCATTCCTTTCATTAGGTATCCATTTGTCTTTCTATATTTCTTCTATTATGTTTCATTGTAATTTAACTATTTTCATGGAAAAAATTTATGAATCGCATGCATTTGAGATCTTTCTCTGTAAGTTCTTGAAATTTTTTTGCCTTCTTTTGTATCTTTAACTCGAATTCTTAGTTGTTGATTGCATAATCAATTATTTAAATTTCACCTTACTGTTTTGCATGTTAAAGAACCAAAACAACAAAGTTTTAGTTATGTTATTAAACTCTCCATACAACTCCTTTTATGTTTAATTATGTCTAGGTGGGCTATAGATTATAACCAATATTTAGAGTATGAAGAGTTAGATGGATCAAATGGCTACAGCAATCAGTCGTTTAAAGGTGTAAAATTATGCTAAATTATCATCCTAAATAATGATAAACCCAAAGAGGATGTTTGTGCAATGGTATTGAAAAGCAGAAAGGAGTTAGAGTTGCCAACCAAGACACCATCTACATAAAAAAAGAAAAGAAAAGGAAGGGGCAATCAAAAGTAATTTTCTAAATGAAAAGGTATTGACAAGTAAAAATTCTTCTCCAATTAAATAAGAACTTATTTCTCCTTTTCTTAAAGCCCTAATGGAAAATTGAAAATATGAGTGCAATTTGAGCTTATAAAAATTTATAAAAAAATATGATACAAATATTCTCCCTTTTGATGTTGATAAATAAGTTCCTATTAATACTAAATTTTTGAAGAAGTTGTATACAATAAAAGGGAATAACTTAAAAGATGTGAGAAGATTAAGGTATGAGCAAGTGTTTCAACAATCATTTATAAAATTCTTCCTAAAAAAATATAAAGACCTTAGTATGTTTTTCATCCCTTACATGATAGATGACACTAGAATCGAAAAGGCCATGTTATGTTTAGGAGCATCTACCAATATTATATTTTACACCATCTATTATGCTCTAAATCTTGTACCATTAATAAAAACTAGCGTATTGATTCAGCTAATTAATTGGTCTAATGTATATCCTAGGAGGTTAGTTAAAGATGGCCTTGTTTAGGTTAATGATAAATTGATTTTATTCATCTATTTTTATGGTCTAAACATAGAAAACAATGATTGATCAATGACTATTTTATTAGGAAAACCTTTTCTTAAAATTTCAAAAACAAAAATTGATGTTCATAACGGTACACTAACTATAGAATTTGATGGTGAGTCTGTTCAATTTAATATATATGATGTTATGAGATATCTTAATGCTAATTCTCTTATATGCTCAGACACAGTTGATTTAATTGATTCTCCAACATAAGATGTTTTTGAATTCGAACCAAAAATAACTTAGAGGTGGCCAACCATGAACATCTTTGGGAAGAAAATGAAGATTTGAAGTTAAGTTTTGAATTATAAGATGTTGTGGTAGATTCAAACGAATTTGTGAAGATGAAAAATTTGGGTAATGTGTCTTATGTTGAGTTGCTAGTGCTTAACGAACATCTTTTACCATCTATTTTGTAGGCACAAATATTGAAATTGAAACTGCTTCTAAGCCATCTTAAGTACATGTACATGGCACTACAGTCTGAAACTAAATCTGTCATTTAATGAAAGTATCTGAGAGAGAGATGTTTCATTAAACGAAGTCTGATAGTAGTTGAGATGTAAATGAAGTCTAATAGTATATCTGAGATAGATGTTTTGTGGGGGCTGTAGCTACTTTTTTTATTTATTGCATTTAACTCCATTTATGCAATCACAACTGTCCACCATCTCTTTTTCACCTATAAAATAGAAAAGCTCAGCACAATTGTTAGTTGTTAGTCTTTACAACTTGCTTTTTTCCAATCATCAGGTTCTTTAGAAGTACGGTGATCTCAGTGCTATTTTGGGGATTTGCAAATAAGGTAATTCTTCCTTTCCAATAATATATAAAATTTGATCCCCTTAATTGAATTTCTTGATGGTTTTATTGCTTGTGTTTGATCAAATATTGTATCCTTATACGGTATCTTATACCTTCATTACAATTCCATTCTCTTTTTTGTCAAGAAGCCATTATGTGGTTAATCTTATTTTTGCCTTAGTTTGATATGAATAGTTATTTTCTTTTGAAAGACCTTATGTTCTGAAAATTGAACTTAAAGGTATGTTTTCATATAAAGATCACTCTAAAATAGGCGAAAGTTGCTTTTATAATATGAAAATCGTATATCAAAATAATATATAGTTTCCAATGGTTTCTGTCGGTACAAAGTTAGTCCCATATGCTTCCTAAGCCATTAGACATCATTAGTGATTGGTAGCATTCAACAGATAGGAGCCTTATGAATTGTGTCCTCAAATATTCAATGCTACATTGTTTTTACTAATCATCTGTCAATGATATTGTCTTTAATAAGTTATAATTGATCATCTAATGATTGGTTTAGTGTTATTGCTTTTTTAGGAATTATGTCTTATTATTCTCACAAGAGTAACATAACTTGCTATGTTTTGTGGCCTATTTTGATAGTGTGGAGAACGAAAGAAGAAATAAAAAGTAAAGAAGAAAAAAGTGTTTAAGTGTAATAGTTTTGTAACGTCTGTAATCATAACCCTTCTTTATAAATGTGTGTTTCTAAAAAGCTATAAAAATTCATGTTTGTTTATATTTATCATTTCTTGATATTATTTACTACTGAATTTTTTCTTAAACCCTTCTAGTATTTACAAATTATTTGCTTAATGTTCGATATGTACATGTGAGTAGGTGATGGGAGTTTGATAAAGGGTCAGATCAATAACCAAATCAGAGTTTGGATTTGATTTACGTATAAGCATCATAACATATTAGGATGGTAATAACTTAAAAATTAATATTCTAATATATAAACAAACAGTAATTTAAAAGACAAATAGGTAATAAATTTGTTATTCATAGTAAATATGCAATTTTAAAAAGAAATGTTCGTACTAACATTTTTATTTTAACGAACATTACTAACATTTTTTATTTTAACGAACATTCGTGTTTTTTAAATGATATTTTAAACTTGTCAAATTTAATGAAAAGAAAAGTATCATTATTTTTTATAATGGCCTTGTTAATATGGAACTCTCTCCTATCATTCCACCGAAGCGTAACTTGTAACCATTTTGTTTTATCCCTAACTCTCTCTTTTCTCTCTTTTTTATTTTCTTTCCAACTTGTAATCATTTTGTTTTATCCTTAACTCCCTAACTTGCAACCATTTTGTTTTATCCCCAACTCTCTCATTTTTATTTTCATGTTTTATCCCCAACTCTCTCTTTTCTCTTTTTTTTTTTAATTTTCATGTTTATCTTTTTCTAATATTATTTAATTATGTATTAGTTCTTTTGTTACCAAAAGAAGTATAATTTTCTTAAATTATTATATGTTAACAAATAACAATTTAATAAATTTTTTATAATATAATATTTTAAATAAAAATATATTACAATTTTATATAATTTTTTAATAATATTCACAAATTAATTATATTACTCATTTTAAATTAAGTAATTAATAAAAATATTAGGATGATAACAAGTAATTATACATTTATTTTGTTGAACTAGTCTAATTCAAGCTAGTAAAACGAATTAAGTATTGAAATCAATTGCAAATTGATTAACTAGCCTATAATCCTTTTCATCTTATATGATTAGATGACATCATCCCAAAAAGGAAACAAAGGAGGAAGTCAAGGGGAAATGATATAGATAGGGTTCATTGGTCAAAAGAAACTCTTATTATCTTTTGTGACAATTGTAACCAACATATTGAAAGGAGTAAAAGAAAATGCGGTGGAGTTATTGGTCAAAGGTTACCATAAAAGAAAGTGGAGGAAGAGTTTCACAAAGCAACCAACCTACCATAGGATAAAACAAAGTTTAAAAATAAGTTTGATTAGATGAGAATTAGATGGAGTCTTTGGAAATAGTTGAAAGGAAAAGAAACTAGATTTGGATGGAATTATGACAAAGGAACAATTGCTGCTAGTGAGGAGTGGTGGACTTTGAAGATTAAGGTTATCCCTTTTTCCCCAATTCAAATTATTTTCCTTTATTCTAATGCTAAATAGTTAGTTAAATATAAATTATTTAGTATTTTTACGAGAACATCAATTTTAAAACATTTAAAGAAGAAGGATTTCAATTTGAGTTTGAATGTAAGTTGGATCAACTTTTTGGATGTTTAGCCCGAGGAGAGACTACATTTTGTCCTATGGCTGACCCTCTACAAGAACAACGAGAAGTTGGGGAAGTATATGTTCCTTCTCCACCTGATAGTTATAATTCTCATCATCAACTGTCAAGCTATCGTGATCATGAGAATATAGATGAGACTAGTGGTCTAAACAATTGAGAAGAAGTGTGGAGAGAATCTACCCTAACCCCTCAAGCTATACATGATGAAGGGAGAGAGAGAAGAAGATGCAAAAGGGTTTTGGGGAGTGATAGTTCACAAAGTAACAAGAGTGCAAGAATTGATTACGCTAAAAGGGTAGGAAGATTTGCAGCAATGTATGAGAGGCTTGATGATATGATGCAATTGATTCAAGAGAGACAGAGTGCAACAATGGAGATGAATAGATCCATTATGAAAATTTTAGACACGATGAAAATTGGTGCATCACAAAGTACTGATGCTGATGCGTCACATCATAATGTTATGAATGCTTTGAGAATTTGCCTAGTTTAGAGGCTAGTACTCCTGACTTTTACTTTACTTGAATGTTGATTGAAGATCCACAAAGAAGGTCTTTTTTTTGTTTTATGTATGAGTATGACAAACATAAAAAACATTAAACATAGTTTCTATCTATCCATTGCTATGTTTAGTTTATTGTTTTTATTATTTATACACTTATGTTGACATGGTATTTTTTAACACATTACAAATTTAGTTAGCTTATTTTATTATATTATGTTATCTTGTTAGTATTCTATAATTTTATTACATGCTATATTATTTATTTTTTATATGCAAATTATGCAACTTCTGCAAATGAAGCAATTTTTGGACAATGAGATTGAGTTTTGGAATTCAATGGCTTGTGTAGTGGGTTACATGAGTGTGTATTTTTTTAACTACATATACAAGGAACCATGCATAACTTCCTATTAAACAGGATAATTATGAATGAATGAATTATTGAATGGTCATGAAAAAAGGTGTTTTAATACATTTAGGATGAATCAAAATACACTTTGTCAATTATGTAAGGTTTTGGAAAATAATTATAGTTTGAGACCTTCGGATAGGATGTCTACTTTGGAGAAAGTCGGTTTATTCGTGTATGTCCTAAGTAAAGGTTCTTTTAATAGAGATACCCAGTAGCGTTTTCAACATTCTGGTGAAACTATAAATAGACTTTTTAAAGAAGTTTTGATTGCTATAGATGGATTTTTAAGGGATATACTCATAGCAAAAGATCCTGAATTCAAGGATATTCTCCCACAAATTGCCAATGATGTTAGATATATGCCACATTTTAAGGTAATTGAATATTTTGTTCCTCCCCCTTCATTATATTTTCCATTGAAAAATGTTGTTTTATCATCTTATGATTATTGTTTTATATTATGATTGCATTAGAGCTATTAATGGTACATATATAGTGGTGGTAGTTGTTACAATGGAGGATCAAATGAGATTTAGAGGACGGAAAGGAATAACAACAACAAATGTATTGGCAGTATATGACTTTAACTTACTATTTACATATGTTTTAGCGGGTTGGGAGGGATCAACACACGATTCTTGTATTTTCCTTGATACAATCGGTAATCCGAGGCTTAAATTTCCAAAACTACTGATAGGTAATTTTAAGATTTGTAGGATTTAATATTCATGATTTAGGCTTTTTATGATATAATTTATATTAATTATATTGCTTCTATGGAAACTCAGGTAAATATTACTTGGTTGACAAAGGCTATCTAGAAAAAGAAGGATATTTGACACCTTACCCAAAGATAAAATATCATCAATTGGAGTTTCGTGACGCAAATCCAAGAGGATCTCGAGAAGTTTTTAATCGAGCTCATTCATCATTGAGAAGTTGTATTGAAAGGGCTTTCGGTGTTCTTAAGGCTCGATAGAAATTTGAGAAAATGCCTAAGTATTCATTAATGAATCAAAATAGAATAATTTGTGCAGCTTTGCATTGCATAACTATATTAGAAGAAGTACAATTGACGACCCGCCTTTTAGCTTCATCGATAAAGATCCTGAATTTATACCTCAAGATGTATTTCAAGCTGTTGAAGTTAACTCTGTTGGACCCCGAACCTTGAGTGACAATGTGACTTAGTCATAAGAATGATTAAGTGGATGAGTTGATTGAAAAAGAGTTAAAATCCAAGAAGTAAAAAGAAAAAGTGTGAAAATTTGTAGAATTTAGAAAAGTTGACTTTTTGGCCCTTGAAGGTTGACTTTTGATTGAGCCAAAATTTGATAAAATGGTCTACATGAAACTTGTAGATGATGTTAAGAGCTTTTTGTGACCATAAAGTTTGTAATATTTCGATAT
>JAOTIZ010000005.1:7007730-7019477 GCA_027123425.1 Erythroxylum panamense
ATTATTATTATTATTATTATTATTATTATTATTATTATTATTATTATTATTATTATTATTATTATATGTTCTATGTTTTTATTAGAGTTATAAACTTAATTTTTGTATAATTAAATATCTAAAATTTAAATTTCTATAAGAATTTTCAGCGAAATACTAAGATATATAATATTCATACTCTTATTTTTTTTAAGGTCATATCCTCGTAAGTCATTTTATACATAAACAGTTAATACTAAACAGTTATTTTACCAAACATCAAATGATAAACAGCTAGCTAATGCAATTTGACTTGTGAGTCAAATTAGCTGATATAATCAGCTAATTGCTAAATAGGACCTTGGTGGTCGGTGCTTTGTTAAGTTGTTCAGAATCTTCAGATAGAATGTAGTGCACTGGTATTGTTACCAAAATTGGTCCGTTAAGCTAACCATATATATTGAAGCTTGCTTAATTATTCCAAAGTAGCTTTAGGATATTAGCCCACGCACTCTGCCTCTAATTGTTATTTCGTTATTTTATCAAACATTTAATTTCCTTCTTCCGTTTTTACCTTATAAAATAGAATTATTTGAAAGGTTAGAGACTATAGAATTTTAGTTTTACGATGAACTTTATGTGATTAACGGTATGGTTTGTGTTCAAATGGATCAAGTCTACAAGAGGAAGCAGTCTAATAATATTACAATGGACTCTTTTTCATCCATCTTTTGATATTAAAAAGAATTTCTTTTTTATGGAATTTGTTAAGAAAATTTTGAGGAAAGACAAATGAATTATAAAATAATTTTTAAAACAAATAAAAGAGCTTATATTAAAAATACAAATATATGTATTATGTTACGTGAATGTCCATTCAACAATGTAATCAACACTTGGTATAAGTAAAAAGCCTGAATAATTGACAAGCCTTTGAAATGATAATCTCTTGTTGGTGCCTGCTTAGGTTTGAGCATCAGTTGCCAATTTCTCTCGTAAGACTTTTCTTAATATTTTGCCAGACGGTGCCTTGGGAATGGCTTCTATGAAGAACACCTTCTTCAATCTCTTGTAGAAAACCACCTGCAGTAATGATCACCACGTTATCCATTTCAGGAGTTAGAAACAGAAAGTAGTTGGAAGCACTAGTAGCAGTAGTATTATGTTACTTTTCATCATCAACAACACATACTAGTGAAATAATAAATATTTACCTGCTTTGAAATGTACTGTTTAATTTCATCTTCTGTGATCCGGGAGTTATTTGATCTCACTACAAATGCAACTGGAACTTCTCCAGATGCTTCATCCTTCATCCTGAGAGTTGGAATTCCCTTCCTTGTAAGGAATCAATCTTGAGGTTTTCATAATAATTTCAGTTCTATCACTTTTTTTTAATTAATGTGTACTCTCCATCATACCTATAAGATTTTGAGATACATGCTGTATAATGTACAAAGACAGTGAACAGGGGAACTTACGCAACCACAGCAGCATCAGATACATCAGGATTAGCTATTAACATGGCTTCAAGCTCAGCAGGAGGAACCTGATACCCTTTATATTTGATAAGCTCCTTCAATCTGTCGACAATGAAGAGCTCGTCGTCGTCGTCGATATATCCAATATCTCCCGTATGTAACCATCCTTGCTTATCTATGGTCCTTGATGTTGCTTCAGGATCATTCAGGTATCCTGTACATCAAAACCAGTACATACCATGTTAATTATTCCATCTGTTTGGTCTGATTTTTATAGTATTTAGAGGATTAATGGTCTTATTAGTGAAATGGGACCTTTCATGATCTGATCTCCTCTAATGCAAAATTCACCAGGTTGGTTTCGTGGCAGAGAGGCGCCAGTTTCAGGATCAACAATCTTCATCTCAGCATTCCGGACAACAGTACCACAAGAGCCAGGCTTTATGTCAAATGGCTCCTTTGCAAATGCCAAACACATCGCTAAAACTGGTCCTGCCTCTGTCATCCCGTATCCCTTTTCAAAACAAAAAACAAAAAAAAACTCATTTCTCCATTAAAATTCATCTACTAACCGTATGTATATTATATATATGAGAAGTATTCAAACAAGGGCAATTAATTATCTTTAAAGATGTCAAATTTTGCTGTCTATATACTCTTAGGGGCATGTTTTAGTTGCTAATTACATACTTGCTAAGCAAAATCAGGGGATTAGTGGAGTTGGTTAATAATTAGCTTAAATATATGGTTCAAGCCTAGTACACCAAATGGATCCCTGTCGTTTTTAACGCTTTAAATTTAGGATAACTTACGTAGGACGGTAGCTTTCACATGTTTCCGGGGATTATCCAATAACCAAGACCACCACACCTAAGTCAATAATTGCTGACAGGATTATCCATGTGGCCCGAGTTTTGGTTGGCCAAGAATCAATGCTAAAATAAAAGTTTACTGTTGAAGAATTAATGTACGTAATATTCCTTTTATATTTCAACACAGACTCTCCTTATTTGTATTTTTCTTAATCATAAAAGCCTGCAACCATCTGGCCAGCAAAGTCAGAGACTTAAAACTGAAGAAATTTGGAAACTGTTCTTCCAACCATGCAATAACCGGACAGGAGCACAGAGTTAATGAAGTGGGTCACCTCCCAAGTCCCACCTCACAAACTGACCTACCTTGGAGGCGATTGTCTTATCTTGTTATAACTTATTTCAAGAAAATTTAGCATTCATATGCTATCATGTACTAGTGAACAGTCTACCCTATCCAACAACCACAAAATACTAAAAAATCTCATCCTCCCTCTGTACGTTAGACCAAAATCGATAAGGAAATTTAATTTTGATTAGTATTGTTAAATTAGAAAAAAAAAGGTTTCTAATTTGTATTAACTTAACATGTTAACCAGTAAGTTCGAGAAAGTTTCCATACCTGACCAAGCGTAGCATTTGGAAACTTTGTTCTCACAGTGTCTTCAAGCTCCTTCCCCAACGGAGCCGCTCCTGATTTACAGATCCTTACGGACGACAAGTCGTACTTGTCGGTCTCGTCGGACTTTGCAATCGCCAATACTATAGGTGGCACCATCGGCGCGACAGTAGCCTTGTACCTTTGCACCAACGCCAGCAACGTCCCAATGTCGAACTTGGGCATCAACAGAATCGCCCCACCAACTCGCAGCCCACATAGCATTATCGAGTTAAGAGCATAAATATGGAACATGGGCAACACGCAAAGAATCACATCTTCGCTGTGCAGGTACAAGTTTGGATTATCTCCATCAACTTGTTGGGCTACGCTTGTTATTAATCCCTTGTGCGTTAACATCACTCCTTTAGGCAACCCTGTAGTACCCGATGAGTAGAACAGCGCCACCACGTCCTCGGGAGAGAAGTCAACCTCCGGTAAGTTGCTCTCGTCGGCTTGTGTCAGCTCAGAGAAGTGTAAGCAACCATCAGGCGGAGAATCAATACACATGATCATAACACCAACCTCATTTACAAGATCCTTCACCTTGTCCACGTAACAAGCTTGTGTGATTATCAGCTTAGTCCCAGAGCTTTTCACCTGTTTTGCTATTTCCGCGGGGGTGAAGAAAGGGTTGGCGGCGGTTGTGATGGCTCCGCGATATGAAGCTCCTAAGAAGGTGAGAACGAACTGTGGCGAATTGGGTAGCAAAAGCATGATTACATCTTGGTGTTGGATGCCAAGGTTGTTGAGACCAGAAGCGACTTTTCTTGATGTGAGCTCAACTTGAGCGTGCGTGTAGACTTCACCTGAGGTTCCATCGATCAAACAGGGACGTGAGGAGTGGGTGGAGATGTTTTGGAAGACGTAGGAATGTAAAGGAATGGTGTTGGGGATGTATATGTCGGGGAGTTTTGATCGGAACATGAATCTTTCTTCTGGTTGCTCTGCTTTTTGTTCCATTTCAACAATTATGTTTGCGAAACAGAGGAGGTAA
This sequence comes from Erythroxylum panamense, assembly GCA_027123425.1. Classification (NCBI taxonomy): domain Eukaryota; kingdom Viridiplantae; phylum Streptophyta; class Magnoliopsida; order Malpighiales; family Erythroxylaceae; genus Erythroxylum; species Erythroxylum panamense. Next base: position 7,011,658 of record JAOTIZ010000005.1, read on the forward strand.
AATGAGTGGCTACGCTTTGAGAGAATTGAAGTCTGTGGGGGAAGGTCAGCGATGATATAAAGGCAGAATCAGTTTAAGTTGGTGGCCTTATTATTATCAAATTCAAAGAAAAAAAAGAAAAAAAAGAGGAAGTTGGTGGAAGGAGATTATGGGGATTATTGAATTGTTGAAGGGTTAAAAGGGAAGTAGAGAATTAAATATGCTTATTTTGACATGATAATGATGTCATATTCTGTAATTTTATTAAAAAACAAAACATGAGTCACGAGTCATTTGTGATGAGTGGAATGTGAAGAGTACTTGATTCTAGCATATCTATAATTTCATATTATCATTTATGACATTGATGTTTTTATTATTATGTTTCTACCAATTTTATGGGCATTTATTTATGTAATAAATAGAACTTATAGAAAATAAATAGATTAATAGTTATAGAATAGAGTAAATAGAATAATATTTATAGAAAATAAACAATAATTTTTGTCGTTGATAGTTTGATTTTAGATTGAAAAGATGGCTAAGGGTTGGGTGAGAAGAACGCATAAAAAAATATGGAGTGGGCTGTGGGCAAGGTTTTGGGTTGGTGAGACGAGTTGTGGTGGAGTGGAGGGTGATGTGGGGTCCTTTGTTTGGTATTGAAATTTGAAATAGCCTTAAGTTGACCGTAAATAAAATAATAATGATAATAAGGGTATATCCATATGATAAACATAGTGATTTGAGTTGGATTATGCTCTCTGTCGTCTTCCTCTTCACCTACCACACGCAGACATCCCTTTCCTTGGTACAAAATCATCTGTGCCCTTCACCTACTTTCGGCTCAGGCTCAGCTCTGACGTCGACTTATGCTAGATTTTGTCATCTACTGTTTCATACCTAGCCATTTCGTTTGTAAAAATACCTGAACTTGGACTCAAAAGTGGAAAGCCTATTTTAGACGTCTCTATATTTTAGCCCGATATTATGTGAGCGGGTAAATCACGGTTTGATCCCAGCTAATTTTTTGAAAAAGCGACCCAATGTTTAGTGCTCAGAAGGAGTCACCACATTGGATGAGCTCCTATACTATCATTGCCGAGACTCAAATCTAAAATTTTGGATTCACTTTTCTTCCCAATGACTAATCAAGCTATTAGTGCGAGCGTAAAAATACCTGACCTGTAAGTAGGGGTTATGTATTTTTCAAGTGTGAAACAAATTATTGAAAAAGATAGCTGGCAGAGATGGTTATGGTTACGAGTCAACATTCTACTAACTTTGTTAGAATCGAGTAAGATTAAAGTATTTGTACGAAATGTATCATAATGGATTTTGCCTAATTAAGTACTATAAATGGGATACCTACTAGGTTATGACTGGTTCTCAAGCGAATAGCTTAAACAATCGATAATGAAGTTTGATCTCTTTGTCGTTTTATTAAGCCACCGCTAGATGTAACCCTTTACTATTCCCACCATAATATGAAAGAGACTTTTTTTTAACGGATTAAAAATTGTTAAATTTTTATCTTTCTATTTTGATGCCTTTTTAATTTTTAATTAAATATTCAAAAATTTTAAAAATAAATATTTTTTAAACTTATTAACATTTTATTAATGCGGCTATTAGAGTATGTGAAGATTGATATTTGAAATTTTCACTCGCCTCTCACCGTCATCATGTTCTTCGATAAATATTTAATTTTTTTGAAAAAACTTTTTTCAAACAAATTAAAAATATACATCTTTCTCTGATCTTTCACTCTGTCAAAGCCTTAAAGTAGTAAAATTTCAATTTTTTGATCCCTTGAGAAAGAGGATAAAGGAGGATAAAGAAAGAGATGACTGAGTTTCAGTTCTTTCTCCCTTTATCTCTTCAATTTATTTAGGTATCTTCATCTTCATCTTTTACTTGATTTTGGGTTTCGCAAGTTTATATCTTTTTTGTAGGTATCTACCATTGCTCCCTCAGCTCTCTAATGTTTCCGAGTTCATCATTTGGTTTGCCACTAATTATTAACTTATTACTTATGTAGCTGTTAGGTTTTTAGTTTTTGATTTGTGTTATTACCATAAAACTATAGTAATGTGTCTGCACTGCTTTGTTCCAACGTGATTTTGTTTCTTCATGTTGTTGTTTGTGCTTATTAGTTCTTCTTGTTACTTGACTTTTCATTAGGGACTGTCATCAAATAGATTGGATATTTTTGGTCCTTTACACTTACATCCTTAAAAAAATTTTCCATCTATCCCTGTTAGTTCAGCTATTTTTGTTTATATTTTTCAATATTTTGTTTGTTTTATTTTAACTATTCAATACTAGATTTGAGCATTCTACATAATCATATTGGCTAGTAGTAGGTAAGATTTGGACCAACGAAATTTTTATGTGCTTGCGATTGTGTGTACTCGTGATTTTTGAACCTTTTTTTTCCCTTTTTGGAATTTATTAATAATCCTTGTTTCGCCTCATGAGTTATTTTGGAGTCTTTTAAGGACTTATAGGACTTGTCTTTTTTAACTTAGGTTGGGCTTCAGGATAGGGGTGGTGGCTTTGACTACCGATGATAGAGTAAGGGCTAGTCCTTCAGTGAGTTTTGGGTCTAAAAGAGAAAAAGAAGATGTTAACAGATAATTGATAGATTCTTGGAACATCGGGATCTTTACAGAAAAACCTTTACAATTAGTAAAATTTTTAGACAAATATAAGATTTATATAGCATGCATTTAGAGACAAAGTGGCCAGGGGCTAAAATGAAAGAGATTAATGAGTTCAAACTTTGGTACTCATGGTGTTCGAGATGGCAAAATGAGGTAGGTATCTTAGTTATTAAGAAACTTATAAGTCATGTTATGGGAATAAAGAGGACTAATGATAGAATTATTTTTGTAAAGATTGTGGTGAAAAATATTATTCTTAATGTGGTATATGCACCTTAAGTAGGATTGGATGAACAACTTAAACGAAAATTTTGGAAAGAGCTAGATGAGGTGATTCAATAGATCTCCCTAAAAGAAAAAGTTATTTCATAAGGATTTTAATGGTCACATAGAGGCAACCTCGGACGGATATGCATGGGCTCATAGAGGTTTCGGGTACAGGATAGGAATGATAGTGAGACTGCTTTGTTAGATCTTGCGGTAACGTTTAAGTTAATGATAACCAATTCTTTTTTCAAAAAAAATGAGGAGCGCCTAATGACTTATAAGAGCAAAATCATGAAAACTCAAATTGACTACTTCCTCGTAAGGCCAAGTGATCGACCTAAGTTTAAGGATTGTAAGATGATCCTAAATGCTTGCTTGTCAACTTAGCGTAGACTATTAGTTTTGGATATAATACTTAAGGAGTGGAGGAAGAAGAGAAGTCTTAGGAGGTGTACGAGAGTCAAATAGTAGAATCTGAAAGGAGACACAATGAAATAACCTAGGGATAAAGTAATTTATGGAAATGAATGAAAATTGGAAGGAGATGCTAGCCAAATATGGGATAAAGTAGCAACTCTTTTAAGGAATACATCTAAAGAGCTCTTGAGGGTTTTTAATAAGATGGAGTCCCTGGTGGAATGAAGATGTACAAAAAAAGGTTAAGATCAAGAAGGGTTCCTATAAAGTTCTATTGAATAGTCCCACAGAGGTAGAGAGAGTAGCTAATAGAGTAACATACAATATAGCAAAAAAAGAGGTGAAAATGACAATCTCAATAGCTAAAAGTAGAGCTTACAAAAAATTGTACCAAAGATTGTAAACTAAAGATGGAGAAAAGGAAAATTTCAAGAGAAGATGACAGAGATAATTTTATAGCCTTTTTAATAAAAGTGTAGAGGATATCTCTTTAAGTTATCTTAGCACGTTAGAGAGGGTACGTAACTTGACTAGTTGCAAGAAAATTACAAAGGAAGAAATTAAAAGAGTTTTGAGGGAGATGAAGAGCGAAAGGACAATAAGGCTTAATGAGACACCTGTAGAGGTCTAAAAGAGCCTAGGCAACGAGGGTCTTGTTTGACTAGTAAAGCTTTTTAATATGATCCTTAAGTACGTCAAAATGTTGAATGAGTGAAGACTTTGTTTGTTAATTCCTCTATACAAGAACAAAGGGAACATCCAAAATTGTAACAACTATAAAGTCATCAAACTACATAGTCACACCATGAAGTTGTGGGAGAAAGTAATTGAGAAGAGAGTGAGAGAGGATACTCTTATCTTGAAGAACCGATTTGGCTTTACATCAGGAAGGTCTATGATAGAAGTTTTACATCTCATATGAAGATTAATGGAATATTACAAGGAAAGACAGAGTGTAACAATCCAGATCATTCGCTCACAAATATTGTCCGTTTTGGGCCTTGGCCCAGCCAAGCCCTCACAATTTTGCTTTTTCCAAGAACTTCCTAAGAGGTTACCCATCCTAGTACTACTCTTGCCCTAGCACATTTAACTTCGAAGTTCTGATGGGATCCAGTGCATTAGGGCATGAAAAACGTATCTGTAAGGGAGAGGTATTCGTACCTTTATAAGGCGTACTTCGTTCTCCTCTCACCCGATGTTGGATCTCAAACTCTCCACTTCCCTTAGGGCCCAGCTCTCTTTAAGACCCAGCTTAGCTGGCATAACGGTTCGGGTACCAGCTATGATACCACTGTAATAGCCCAAATTACCCACTCACAGATATTGTCCACCTTAGGCCTTGGCCTAGTTAAGCCCTCACGATTTTGCTTTTCCCGAGAGCTTCCCAGGAGATCACCCATCTAGGTACTACTCTTGTCTTAGCACATTTAACTTCGGAGTTCTGATGAGATCCGGTGCGTTAGGGCATAGAAAAAGTGTCTATAAGGGAGAGGTATTCGTACCCTTATAAGACGTATTTCATTCCCCTTTCCGCCCGATGTGGGATCTTACACTCTCCACACAGAGTATTTTACATTTATTTTTTTATTGATTTAGAGAAAGCATATGACTTCAAAGATGCCATAGATCAAATGCACCCTGACAAATCAACTGGGCCTGACGGATATAATGAAGCTTTTTACCAACATTTTTGGCCTATCATTGGGAAGGATGTTGTTAGGAGCTGTCAAGCTTGGCTCAGTCTCTACATCTTTAACTCACACATTTCTGGTCCTCATAGCAAAGCATCATAAACCACTACATGTTAAGGATTTTAGACCGATTGCGCTTTGTAATATTCTATACAAAACAGTGGCCAAAGCCCTAGCTAATAGGTTACAAATTATAATGCCTCACCTTATGTCTACTGCTCAATCTGCTTTTATACCTACAAGATCTATTCACGATAATGTAATTGTGGCTTTTGAACTTATACATTGCATGAAGAGGAAGCTGAGAGGGAAATTAAGGGCTGTGGCTTTAAAACTGGACATTAGCAAAGCTTATGATATGATTGATTTGTAATATTTGGAATTTATCATAGGGAAGATGGGTTTTCATCGAAAATGGATAGAGGCAATTATGTTGTGTGTTAAAACAGTGCATTATAGTGTCTTAATGAATGGAGCTGAAGTGGGTCCGATAGCACCCAAAAGAGGGCTTTGCCAAGGTGATCCCCTCTCCCCCTACTTTTTCATCCTTTGTGCTAAAAGCCTCACCTTTTTACTAAGAAAGGCAGAAGTTGAAGGTCGGCTGTATGGAATAAGGGTAGTTAGAAGTGCACCGCTTATATCATATTTACTATTTGTCGATTCTTTCAAGCATCTACTTCCTATTGTGTCTCTATAAAATAAATCCTAGCTGAATATGAAGAAGCTTCGAGGCAGGCTGTAAACCTTCAAAAATCTAGTATCTTCTTCTCCACAAATGTGAGCCCTCAGCTGACGAGTGAACTGAAGGAGATTCTTGAAGTATCACAGGCTCTTGATCAAGGCAAATATCTGGGGTTACCCTCGCTGATAGGTAGGAAAAAGAAATAAATCTTCAATTATCTCAAGGAAAAATTAACACGAAGACTTAGATAGTGGAGTAACCGACTACTCTCTAGAGTAGGTAAGGAAATTCTCCTCAAAACTGTCTGCCAAACTCTACCCACATACAGCATGAATGTGTTTTTGTATCCAATCACCATATGTGATGAACTTCAAAAGAAGATGTCTGCCAAACTCTACCCACATACAACATGAATGTGTTTTTGCTTCCAATCACCACATGTGATGAACTTCAAAAGATGATGAACTCCTTTTGGTGGGGTTGCAAGACCAATGGAGGAGCTTAAATGCATTGGCTAACATGGGATAGAATGTGTGGGTCTAAAAATACAAGAGGACTGGGTTTCTGAAACTTACACTGATATAACTTAGTAATGCTAGCCAAGCAGGGATGGAACCTTCTCCACAACCCTGCTTCTTCCAGCAATGATACTCAAAGCTAAATATTTCCCCAAGAACTCCTTCCTGGAAGCATCGAATGGACCTAATCCTAGTTTCATATGGAGGAGTATGTTAAATGCTAGAGAATTGCTTAAGTTAGGCACACGGTGGAGAGTCGGCAATGGCGAGACAATATCTGTATGGAATGATATCGCGAGAATCGGATTTTCTTGTACAGTCACCGATGGTGGAGGGACTTGAACATTTAAAAGTGAAGGACCTAATACTTACTGAAGAGAAGGCTTGGGATTTACAATTCATACAGGGTATTTTTTGCCGCATAGACATGGAACAGATAATGTCCATTCCTTTGCCCAGAACCAACCACACGGACAAGATGATATGACACTTTACTATAGATGGCTTCTACTCAGTTAGGTCTAGCTATAGAGCAGCCCTCCAATGGTTAAGTACCATAAAGCACGAGCATCAGGGGGGCTCATAGAAGAATCTATGGAAGCTTCCGCTTCCTCCTAAAATGAAAGAATTCCTTTGGAGAGCTTGTCGAGGGATTCTTCGGGCGAGAGAGGCCTTAAACGGAGAGGAGTGAACATTGAAGAACACTGCCCATATTATGACGAGGCAGAAACCATTTTCATGCATTGCTAGAATGTGTACACGTTAGAGCATGTTGGGCGTTAATTGATATGTATCCTATTGCCCCACATTTTGTTACCTTTTTGCAAGATCTCTTGAATGGCTAGATAGAGGAAGTGGGTCGGGCATGCGTCTTACTATGGCACCTGTGGAAAATCAGAAACTCTTTCATCTGGCAGCAGAAAAGGCTCGACCCTAATGTCCTAGTGTCAACTTCAAACATCTATTTCGAAGAGTGGAAGAATGCCCAAGAACTGACAATCATATCTGGAACACCACAAAGAGAAGAGGACAATGTTGTGCGGTGGTCAGGCCCTTCCGAAGGAATAGTGAAGTGCAACTTTGATGCAGCCATTCAAACGACGCAGGGGACCATGTCGTATGGTATAGTAATCAAAGGCGCGAATGGACACTTTCTAAACTGTCTCTCTGGCTTTGCGATCTCCAACTATACACCACTACTATCTGAAGCTGTGGCTTTCAAGGAAGCTGTAACCTGGTTAACTCATATGGGTTTTACTTTAGTGGAGGTGGAAACATATTGCCTCCAATTAGTGCAGCGATTCCATAGTTCACGTCAGGGTATCAATGAAGTGGGAGCAATATTGGATGACTGTAAATTAACTTTTAGTAGATTTCAACCTTGTTCGTTTAAATGGGTTCTCAGGAATGATAATATGGTAGCCCATTTTTTAGCTAGGGAATCAGAACTTCAAGAAGAATGGCAACCAGAGAAGTCATCTATCATCTGCTACGAGTGCAACCAGCCTGGACACTACAAGTCCGAATGTCCTACTCTAAAGAAGAAACCAAAGAAGAGTAGAGAAGGCAAGAAAAGCATGATGGCAACATGGGAGGATCT
>JAOTIZ010000005.1:7019577-7030991 GCA_027123425.1 Erythroxylum panamense
AAAAATTATAAGGAATAATTATATTAATAATAATAAGAAGAAAATTACTAATTATAACAAATTTCATATTAATAATAGAAATTAAAATAATTAATAAATTTAATAATCATAAAGAATATAATAATAATAATAATAATAATAATAATAAATATAACAAAATTATTAACAAGGAATTTAATATTAATTATAATAAATTCAATATTTACTCTGCAATAAATTTAATATTAATAATAAGTAATTTAATAATAATATTTAATAGTTATTATAATAATGGAAATAAAATTAATAAATAATAATAATAATAAAATAAAAATAAATAACTAAATAAATGAAAACATATATACACTTAATAATAATTACAAAATTAATAATGTTTATAAATAATAATAAACATGTTTTAATAAAATTCAGTATTGTAAAAATCCAAAAAGTACAAAAATAATAAGCATTTAAACATGGCTTTAGTAACATGTTTCTTTGTCAAAACCATTATCGAAGTTAACTTGTAGGCGGCTGGAGGAGTAGCACTCAGCATAAAGGAAGGCGTGGTTTAAAATTTTAAACCAAAAACAGCGTCGTTTGGGTCTTAGACAGAATAAGCCAGAGTTGTACGACAGAGGATCTGGACTCCTAAACGTTAGGCTACGTAAGTAGGTACCAAGTACGACGCCGTGAGCTGTATCAGTATGAGTGAGCAGCCCTATTGGCTTTTGCGGTTGGAGAAAAACAAAAGAAGACATAAAGCCAGAGAGAATACTAGTACCAACTATATTAAAAAAAAAAAAGGTACATCCCAATCTAAACTAACCGAAACTAAAGCTATCCAATCAACAAAAGCTACACTATCTCATCAACATGTACATTCGTGATATGTGATAATGTAATCCACAAGGATTATGCAAATACTCCTAGGTCCTGGTTGACACGAATTGTTGTCGAGAAAAAAAAAATTTAAATTTTTTTTAAATTATTACGTTTGGTTCGTTTTTTTGAATAGTTGAGAAAGTAAAAAATTTCTTAATCCGTGAAAAATAATTTTTTTAAAAAAATTTAAATTATTATGTTTGGTTCGTTTTTTTGAATAGTTGAGAAAGTAAAATTTTTCATAATTTAAGAAAAGTAGTGGTACTTTTCTTATATTTTAAATCCTAATACTTCCTTAATATTTAGATTACTTTCTCCAGGAATTTAATCTAAAAATATACTAGACAATTTAACCCTTCCTTCTCTCTCAACTCTGCGATTTTAAAATATATAAATTTCAAATAAATTTTGATTTAATAATTACAAATATATAAAATAAATATTAGTTTATAAATAATAATTTTTAAATTATTTATTTTTTAAAATAAAATATTTTTATTAACACTTTATTAATAAATATTAAAATAAATTTAAATAAAAATAATTTATTTTAAGTTTTATTTAATTTATAATTATTATTAGTAATAAAAATATTTATTATTATTTTAAAAGCAAAAATTAAAAAATTTACAATAATTATAAAAGTTGAAATAAATAAAATAACTATTTAAAAAACTTTAAAAAAAGAAAGAAGGAGGGAAATTTTAAAATTTTCTGAAAATTTTGCAAAAAAGTTTCCCTATTTTTTTAAATTTTCGGTATTGGTTAGTATTTGAATTTTGAATATTTTTGCTCAAAAGTTTCAATCGACAATCTTCATATTTATATTTTTCCTTATTTAACGCTTTTAATTTTTTTTTTCTATTTGTAGGGATATAATTAGAAACACATGTCAAAATTAAATTACATTCTATGAAATAATATTGCGCACTAAATACTAGATTGGGAAAGTTTTTTACTTTCCTAACAACTAAAAAAATGAATCAAACGTGATAATATAAATTTTAGGAAAAAAATTACTTTCCCAAGTAAGAATCCATGCCAACCAAACAAACAAGGCCTTAATGATTCAAGAAGAATCTCTAGAACCTAAGCTTTTTAAAGGATTTCAAGGAATTAGTGTAGCACAACCAAACATTATTAGAGAGCTACTTGAAGTCCTGAACCTAGGAAACATAATTTTCTTATTTTAAATTTTTTACTTCAACCTTTGTATTATTAAAAAATTAATTAAGTAATTTTGTTAGCTCCATGTGAAACTCTTTATAAAGAACTTGAATAAAAAATATTATTCCATATTTTTGCCTCAACTTTGTTACGCTTGCATAAAAAAAAAAACAAGTCGTACTGCACCTCTGGACAGATTTTGAGAAATCATGTATGACTATAACTAGCCTCGTATTTTGGCAGATGTCATTACAAAAAACAGAAAATAGTTTGCATGAAATCTTGAAAGACTTCCATAGTCGTGTTGTATATCAATTAACATAGCCAGAAATGGACCCAATTTTCACACCTTTTAGGTAGGAGGTAAGGTGAATGACTCTAACAAGATAGAATCAATCCTACGATAGTATTAGGATGCGAGAGAAATTTATAAAATCACGATTCTGAGTAGTAAATCTAAAGCATAAATGAAAAAAAGGGGGTGAATTCTAAGCTAATTTGATGTAACATTTTACAATATATTCATATAGTTGGTTAGGCTATAAATGATGGTTGACTTGAATAAAAGAAAGGCTTTCACACAACATAAGGCATGCAAGACTTATAAATTAAGAATTAGGTCTGACTATGGCCTAACGTAAAGACTTGGTGCCACGATTCCATTAATATAAGTAATATAACTTAAACTAAATATTGATGAAAAGTCAATGTGCACAACTAATATAGTAAGTATGTTAAACTAAGTATTAGAATTGGACAAATCCACACCATCGTCACATTTTGAAGAGGTTTAGTCTTGTGTTCTCCACTTGCTTGCCTTTTGGGAAGACTTCAAGGCACGTATCAATAAATGCAAAGTTAATCCAAGTGTAAGAATTTGCGTGAAAGTGTGACCATAAGACATTGAAGTCTTTGGGAATAGTTGGAATCAGTGATTTGAAACTCAGATCGGTCATCGAATTGAAGGTCTTACTGGTCACTAGTTTGACCGGTTCAACCACCGGTCGATCTAGTGTGACGTCATAATTATGCAATAATTATATTTAATTATATAAAATACTAATAATATTAAAAAAATACCAAAAAATACCAAAAAAATTAAAACAAAAAAACAGAAAAAATTTTATTGAACCAGTGATCGGACCAGTTCGATTTGACCGATCCGACCGTTCAATTGACCGGTTCTCATTGGTTCAATTGAGAACCGATTTTAAAGGATAAATCGGACCGAATAACTGACCAGTCACAGGTCAAACCGGTCGGACCGACCCGGTTTGCAAAACATAGGTTGGAATGCTCGAGGAAGAGAGACGGATTGAGATTATGATGTTATTGTGAAAAACTGAATAAATAAATAAATAAAGAGAAAAAGAGCCACAACGCATGATTTGATACATGCAATTATAAATAAACGACACGAACTTTTATATGATCTTCCTAATTCTTAAAACTCTTTTATGATTTAATATAAGATTTATTAATTCTTTGTTACATAGAGACTTATAGTCTTTCTTTTAAGTTAAACGTAATCTCAAACGTATTACATCTCCAAAAATTATATATCTCCTGACTTTGTTCTTAAAAAAGTGCATTTCTTCTTTATGCTTGATATTTACTTGGGCAGAACCTGAACAAAGACAGTGTATCTCAAATACGGAGTCTTGTTGTACAAGTGATACCCAGAGGCCAGAGAGTTTACTTTTGGGTTAGGCCTGATCTACAGAACAGGAAGGGTTATTGGGTTTGGAGTTGGACCACACTAGTACCCTCCAGAAGGGTCTCTCCTTTCGTTTGGTAATGGGCTCTAATTCTGATCTTTTCAACAATTCCCACATGATCTGCACATCTTCATATCCACAGTTCTGAACATCATTGTGTAGTTTCAGAAGTCCTCCTCCTCCTGCAGGAATTTCCAATTGCAATTTAGTACTAGTTGTTTACATTGAAACTTGCTTAATCATATAAGTTTAGAAACAGATGTTCACCCGAGATTGCAAAAAAAAAAAAGAAGAACAATTGAACTAGTAAATTATTATTATTTTTGTTAGTTTGGTAACTATCTTAAGTAGAAGCACTTACTACAACTAGGCTTAAAATGTTTTAGTTTAAGACTTAATATGACTCATTCTTAGTCCTAAAAGCAGTAACCCAAAATCAACAAGTTTAAACAGTTTGATAAGATCAACTGAAGTTATTTTTTTTTTATAGAAAAGGAACAACAACCAATTACACGACAAGGCGCAGGAAACACGATCCCGACAAATCTGTTAAAAGAAATACATGACACCTGACGGGTGGACGATCAAAGAAAGTAGTAAAGTTCTCAGCATAATGCGCTAACCAACCTGCACAACTGAAGTTATTTAATTTAGCAAGACTACTTCACTAAATTCACTACGACCGACACATTCCATCTAATCTAATTCAATTTAACTCGATAATTATTAATTCTAATTTGAATTAGGACCAAGTTCATTCACCTTTTAGCTTTTGGAGAAGCCCAAGTGGACCAAACTGGAAGGATGGACTTGTCTTACTGAAAATAAAAAGGCTAGGAGGTAGACGACATGCCACGAGAAGTAGGCGGTGGGACGTGTCGCCCAACAACAGCCATTAATGAAGGACACCTCTCCTACTTGTCCGTTTTATCTTTTTACTTTTGTTTTCTACTATTTATTACACATCAAACTATCTATTCTTTCTTCTTCTTCATCTTCATCAAATCCTACTATAAAGAATGGATTGGACATTTCTAATGCTGTCGGTCTCATACAAAATAAATAAATAAATAAAATAAAAATATTATATATATTATAAACTACGGATTATGTAACTTATTTCCATCCCTACGACGACGTCACGGAACAGAGAGACCGCAGAAACATAGAAAACGTGTTCTTGGTTATCGTGCCAAGATCGGTGGGTAAGTTTTCCAAACATTTGGAGAAAAAGTAGACAGACCTTTTACCTTTCCAACAACAAAAGGAAACAGAGCAGGGAAAGATTACCGTCTCGACGAGGCTTAACGCGAGAAGAGAAAGCAATCCAGAAGCGTCGAACGGGGAAGACGAGTCGATGCCACCAATCCATCATCAACCTCAGTTTCTTCTTCTTATTATTGCTATTATTACCACCAAGTAGTAGCAGTAACTTGCGTGGTCTCCTAAACCACTTTAACCCAGCCAGACCTTAAGTTTCAGACGACAACAACAACAACATCAATAATACTATAATACGACACAGAACCAAAGACAGAGAGCCAGACAGAGTACAGAGTTTAAGAAGGAAACCAGACTTTGCTTTATACTGACGAAAGAGCGAGAGATAAGGAGTAGAGCCACCGACACGTGAAGGTACTCTCGGGTTTTATTGACATTTATCTTTTTAATAATTTAATTTATTAAACACGTGGAGCAAGTTAATTACTTGGAATTCTTATATTAGCCATTATTTGTTCTTTTCGGAAAATTTTATGTCTAATAAATTATAAATAAAAGCAGGAACTAGGAAGTATCCAAGATGGAATATGAAGAATAGTGTCGGCAAGGCATGTCCACGTCCACCTGATGCTGATCGTATAACGGACTGATATTACGACGGAAAAGGATCCATGAAAAATATGTATTAGAAAGACTCTCTTATAATAATTTTCATTTTTTTCTATTTATGGCGTGCCAATATTGTATAATTTCTGGTCGGATCGATCGTGGTAGTTGAGATTATGGATTTATGCAACTGCGCCCAGTTTGAACAGAATAAGACTAAACCAATTTCAATGTTTGATGTATTGTGATTGTGCCTATAGAGTCCAATTGAACTCTTAGTTGTTTAAAAAAATTATAAAAGAGCTGTGATTCATTTGCATTTTTGTTTTGTGCATTCCTTTTTATCAATTTGACGTGTAGCTAGTCTAACCATTGATCGGGGAAAGCCTTCCCTAGCTCTTGTGACGACAAAGAGAATCTTGAGACCAGGAAATTCAGAGCAAACCATCGCATTTGGGCCCTCCTCCATCCAATTAGACGTGTCCATCAACATTTCATGGTCCAAGTCATTTTCTCATTTAAGTAGAAAGTGCTTTTCTGCTTTCAAAACGTGATTTTCAGAAGTCATGCAACGTCTTATTTTAGAAAAGCTGAAATTGTAATAATTATGATGAATTTTTAAAAGTTGAGGGCCACATTTCTGAATTGGGATTTTTTTTGGGGTCTAATTTCAACCCGATCAATCGTATCTAATGACTAAAACAATATCGTCTTGACATTCAATAAGAGTTTAGAGATTGTCCTACACTGTTTAATAACTAAAACGACATTGTTTTGACTATTGAATATAGTTGGATATGGCAAAATTGGACAGAAGATTTGAGGTGCATATTTTTATCTTATATTATGTTTGTTAATTCAATCGATTTTCAAAATCGAATTGTATTAATATTTTCTACCATAAGACAATTCATAATCATTATTTGTTTAATATCTACTAAATTTATAAATAATTTTGAAGAGGGAACCCAATCTTTTGAACTTAAAAGTACGTGTGAGAATTTTTATGGAAGTTTTAAAAATATTTATCAAAAGAGGCATAGTTGTGATTACTTAAAAGATCAGAATAAACAAGAACCACAATCATCTTGGGATGTCTACAGTAGAAGAGCATATGCTTTTTTATTGAACATCCAGCTGATAATGGTCAACCATCACCATTCAATTCCCATATACTGAAGCACTCACTGCTGAATTCTCTCCTCAGCCACCATTCTTCTCTTTTTTGCTCTGTTGTTTATGACAATACGTGAGCATAACAAAAATACCATTAACTAGTGCTTCTCTCTTTTGCCTTCCAATTCTATCCATCCTCTCTTATATTCCATCCCCACTACCCAAGCTTATCCATCCACTAGTACTATTCAATAGTAGAAATTTCACTTTGAGATAGATTAGTTCTTGACCTTTTGCTTGCAACTTTTAATGGTTCATGCTCTTTTCTTTCTCATAGAGTTCCAAGTTTTTTTTTTTTTTTCAGCATTGGATTCTATAACTTTCACCAACACATGAATTTGGCTGTCCACATTGCTTGTCTAGAAGAACAATTGACCATTTGGTTGGGTGATTCACACGAGTTACATCGAGGTTGACAATCGCATGCAAGGTGGTCCAATAAGATGGTTGTAGTACTTCGGATAATTTTATTAGCTTAAAGGAGGACGTCACAACAACAATATACAAACTAGTTACGAGAAGTGATAGCTAGGGCGAAGAATAAAGGAGAAAGAAAAACAAACGACACGTAGTCCTCAAGCAGATAACAAATTCAACGACATGTCACCATATTTATATATCAGGAAGCAGTTCATAGAGCTAGCTGGCGTCATATTGTGTATAAACTATTGAAAATTCGGATCAGATATCATATCAATGACATATCTCCATCTTTCCGTCTGGAGCACAGAAATTCTGTTTGTGACATCTGATTCTTGCCACTCTTGTCCAATCCGGACTCGTCTGGGTGGTATCTGACAGTTTCATTATTGCCCCAACAACAATTGGATCGTTACTTCTTCCTCGACAATAACACTAAATGTTGTCTTCCCATAAGATAAAAAAACTTTTCTTACATTGATAAATAGGAAGATGAGTACTTCTTCTATCACAAAACATCTATGATTGAATGCATTATGAATTCTTGGCCGAAACTACAACTTTCTAATCAAATTCAAACGCCACAACTCGTCAAATCTACTGATGCCAGCATGTCACAATATCAATAGTTAGAAACAGTAACTCCATGTTTACGTTTAAGGAGTTTACTTGGTAACCATATATGGAGTTCCATTTGTAATTAGGAATAGTTCCATCCAATCCAAGTTCGAGTTATTGCAAAGTTAAATTTCACTGTAACAAATTCTCTTAGCGTCAAATAACAAAATCGATTCAAATTAATACTTACAAGCCTCTGACGCATTACAAGTGTCATCTAGTTTTACCCAACTCTTACTTATAGTTCATCATAGTTTGTGATGCTACAGTTATTCTAAAACCATAATTATCTAAATTATCTCCCAATTATAACATTAATTACCAAAATTTTCATTAGTTTAAAAATAATGCTTGTCAATTACAAAAATATTATATATAGACACAACTATATGAATTATTACATTCAAAAGTATATATAATAAAATAATTTTACTCGATTTTGTTGACCCCACCTAGACTCTGTTTTGTCAATTACATGCACTGGGGTTATCAACATTCTCCCTCGTCATCAACAACATTTAGTTAAAGCCTTGTTGAAGCGCAAGGTCTAGTAAAGCCTGATAGTATATAGCCTTATTCCTACCTAGTAGAGAGACTGTTTCTAATAGACTCACATACAATGTGTCATGAAGATACTATAAATATACAACACAAAATAAAGTACGTACAGAACATGTCAAAAAATAACAATAAATGGTAAGAAAAAATACATATTAGCAAATACCAAAAAAGACTCGTACAACAATAACTCTGACCAAGCATGCCAATAAATTAATGACGCAAAGTAGGAAACTAACTAGGCTAAGCTAATTAGGAGGTAAGTACTACATAATAAATGCAAAAAACATTATTTAATATAACCTACAAGAACGCGAATACCCTCTTTAAAAAAGATCTTTTACCATCAGTTACCATTATTAAGTAGGCAGCTCACACCTTCTTGTTATTTTTTTTAGGACATAAAGAGATTGTCTAGAGCTTACTTAACTTAGTAGACTCAATGGCCTATCATCGTTACTTATCATAATCACTCACTAAGTAGAAACGTAATTAGATGTATAATTATTGGCACATGATACCTCAATTCCTCAATCTAATTTGACACCTTGGTACCACTATACTATTTAGACATCAGCACAAGATATCTCCAAAATTCAAGATATCCCGATAGACTTTCCCAAGATTCAGGATACCCCGGTATCTACTTCACAGACAAATAATTAGCCATTTTTTACTCATATTTAAACAACTCATTAATCTTTGATCATTAAATGTAAACTATCCTAAGCAAGCTACATATTCACGATTTATACAATTTATTCTTGATCGATTATAAGTTAGACTCTATTTAATTTCATAAATGTGATTTATTTACATTAATATTCTTAATTACTCATCACCGCTGAGAATTTTAATTAACAATTTTTTTGCAGAATTATCAAGCAATACGTCTCATAATATGTATCAAATTATAAATGCGGAACATTTTGTACTTTGTTAATTGTTTGTGAACTAAATAAATACAATTCATATAATTATTAATAATTAATTTAATTAATGACTAATTCAAAATATGATTCATAATAAAATAATTTATTAATAATAAAATAATATTCTAAGAGTACAGCTCAAGATTATCTTTACCTTAATTTCAAACTTAACTAATTGATAAATCCAATATACTCCTTAATCAACATTTCGTACTTAGAAATTACAAAAGTATAATAGACTTATGTTAAAAAAATTTCAACCCAATTACACTTAATAATCCAACATTATTCCCTTTTCCACTTCATTGTAATTATTAAAAATATTCTTAGTTAAACTAACCACTATAATTACTAAAATATCCTTAACTATTAAAAGTCTTATTTTATTCTCGTTTGTTTTTATTATTAGAAAAACACTCTTTTAAGAATTAAATTTCAATTTTAACCTTAAAATTTTCATTCTCTTTTTTGCTCTTTAATAAAACTTAATTTTTTTAAATTGTAAGATTATATTTGACCCTAAGATTATTGTTGTTGCATGCTTTGGCCTCATCCACTAAGTCAAAAATAGATGGTTGCCGTTTATAATTTGTCATAGATATATTATTTTCTTTGTGCATATGACATTATTGTCAATTGCTGAGATTGTGCACAGATTGAAGAAATTTTGGATAGAAGCTTGAGACTTCCGCTATAAATAGAAGACATGGTTTGAGACATTAACACATCATTCCTTTCTCTCTTTCCGTCACAAGAATAACAAAAATCCTCTCATCCTTTCTTCAGTTATTTTCTGTATATTTGAGTTTTGAAAGCCTTTAGTTTCAACCTTTATACTTGTATACATTCTCCACATATTAGTAAAATTGCTCACCCTTTGGCCGTGGACGTAGGTCATATTGATCGAACCATGTAAATCTTTGTGTTCTGTCCCATTTTATTTTGTCTATTTTTATTTTCGTTACTATTTTTTGGACCATTAAATTCAACCGGTATCTGATCCAAGGGCATTTATCTTAACAAACTGGTATCAGAGTTTCTCCTGTTGGTCTAACTTACCGTATGCTTTGTGGTTGCCACTAAGATGGACCCTCTACATCATAAAGTAACTTAGATTTTTATTATGAATCTAAACGGGGCACTCTACCTCAGTTTTATCTTGTGGGACCCACATCCCAACTTTGCATATGGGGCTCACATCCAATACTTTTGTGGGGTCCGCTGTCCTGGTTTTAGGTGTGGGGCCCGCTTGTAGCAAAAATAGTCGAAATATCATTTTTTTAGCCATCATGACAATAACGAAGATCTTTATTGAAAAGTTTGACCGGAGCATTAACTTTGATATGTGACAGCTCAAGATGCAAGCCATTTTAATACAAGATGGGTGTGAGATTGCATTTGATGGAGTGGAGAAAAAGTTAGCAGATATGGCGTCAGATAAATTCACAGATCTAGATAAAAAAGCTAGATCAACCATCATATTGAATCTCTCTGATGAGGTTTTGCAGGAGGTTACGGGTGAAAGCAAGGCTAAAGGTATGTGGGACAAATTGAAAGCTATGTACATGAAGAAGACGGTGAAAAATCAGCTTTAATTGAAACATAAGTTTTACATGTTGAGGATGATAGAAGGTACATCTATTCTTTCACATCTGGATAAATTTGATTATCTTATTTTGGATATGAAGAATGTTGATGTAAAAATTAAGGATGATGATCAAGCCACATTGTTGTTATGTTCCCTTCCCTGATCTTTTAAATATTTCATACTATGATTTATAGGAAAGAGTCAGTCTCATATAATAATATTAAGTTCGCATTAAAGTCAAAAAGAGCAGATTGATAAGGACATCACTGGGGAGACTAGTGAAAGTCAGACAGATGGACTATTTGTACATGGTAGATATGAAAATAAAGATTTTGAAAGAAGTTGATCCAAAGGCAGATCAAAATTCAAACATAGAAATAAAAATTGTAATTATTGCTAGAAAAAGGGAATATAAAGGTTGACTGCTATAAATTGAAATATAAGGAGAAAAATAAAGTTGAGCAGAATAACAACAATACCGCCGAGGCTAGTGTTGCAGCAGATGAGAATGAGGGAACTATCTTTGTAGCTACAGAAGATAAAGTT
>JAOTIZ010000005.1:7048666-7067087 GCA_027123425.1 Erythroxylum panamense
ACTTCACTTTCTTAATTGCACATCACTTATAACAATTCAACTATCATTTGGAATTCATCCAAATCTCAGCCTCAATTTATATGATTTCTTACATTCCATAGCATCTTGTCATTTATAATCTCTTGCTTTTTCCATAATATCTTACATATCTAGTCATGATACATGCTTAAGGCTTCTCAACTCATTTTCCTTACTTAAACCCATATCTCATTAAGGCGCAAATAACATCTATAACACAATTTATATACAAAACACTCATATACTTTCATTTTCATATTTTTAATTTTCGCTTCAAGGTTCGGGGTCCAACATAATCTCATATAACAATTCACATTCTTGAATTTTCTTTTCTTTGCACACGAATAATTCACCACAAATTTCTCATTTAATGTCAATTTATAATTCAAAATTCTAAAAAAAATTCGGGGTCCAACAATTTCACATTATCGATAATGTGATAAGATTAAGGATAAGAAACCCCAATTTTTGACATAAACATGCATCATACATATTCAATAGACATGCATGTGCATAATTGAATTTATAATTATGCACAATAGTAATATATGTTTGCATTGAATGTTTTAGAGGAATTCTTAAAGCGACCGACTCCAGATATTAACGGGACTTCGAGGCAATAAGCAAGCAGGGAGCTATTATGAGTAATCTTAAATGGTCGTACCTTACTTTGTTCTACTTATTGAATTTGATTTATGCTGATTGTGTTATGAATTTCGGGCAATAATTGTCCGAGGCGTTTGATGCATATTTATATCATCGGAAGTGCTATTCGCATGTGAATATGATTAACTACTTGCTTTGCACATGAAATGTCTGAAATGACCTTATTTTATTTCAAAAATGTTTTGTCCTAGTTGTATGTAAATAGGCATGCCTAGAAGAGTCTACAGCTATTTCTATGACACTTCTGTTATTGACACTTCCGTGTCTTCTGTTATTGACACTTCGGTGCCTTCTATTATTGAGACGTAAGTCTCTTCTGTGATATGATACCAATTATAGTATCTTTTGTATAAGTCTTGTTACCTATTTCTGTTGATGGATTTAGTAGTCGTTTGATTTTGTATTATGATATTTGTTTGATTCTGACGTAAACCAAATTGTATTCTGATTCTGAAGGATTTATACCTTCTCGTGATATTCAGTTATGATAATTATAAAAATCTGTTCTGAAATGCATTATGTCTGATTTAATGTTAGGCAATCTTTTAATGTATGCTTATGCTATTATATGATTCTGTACGATGAGTTGTAATTATTATTATCATTTTCCTTATGATGATCATCATCATCATAGATATTTTGATCTTTTATTAGTTATTCTTTTATCACTCCAAATTACGTTTTCAAAGCAAATATTGATATAGAAATTTTGTAGTAATAAATCAAACTAAGTAATAATCATTCCGTTTTATTCTTCGTATACTCTGTTACTAAGAATAATCATTTGATTTCTTATCTAACTAAACACCCCACAAGGAATACACAAGAAGCCACCATGCTAATTCAGCCAATAGTTTCAATAAACTTTAAAATTAATTTAACACTAAAATGACAATTACATATAATTTTCAATGAAATGTTCTGTTTCTTACAAACATTCAACCATAATCCAGTACAAGGGTAGTAGTGTAAAGACGAAGAAAAGCAGTAGAAAGAAACCTAAAGCCAAAAAGAAGAGAAAAAGAAAGCCAAAGACTATGACGACTAATCAATATATGGAGTGCTGGTCTCAATTTCTGGAGCAGCCAGCATGAGTACTTGACGTCCACTGCGATCCACACCCGTAGCAGAACTGGAAATTACATCTGCAACCGTTTTCCACACGACTCACTTAAAATTATCGATAGAGCAACTCATACTACTTTAAAATGTTACGGTAATCGTTTTAATGAACTTCAACATTAATTTTTTTTGGTGATAAACTTCAACATTAATTTAACACGTAGAAAATTACAATTACATATAATTTCCAACGAAATGTTCTGTTTGTTGCAGACATTCAACCATAATCCAGTACAAGGGTAGTAGTAAAAGCAGTAGAAAGAAACCTATAGCCAAAAAGAAGAGAAAAAGAAAGCCGAAAGCCAAAGACTAAGGCGGCACAATATTAACCAAGCCTTAGACTAGGAAGACTCAATATGTCTTAATCCCTGGCGCAACCGGCATGACTTGACGTCCACTGCGATTCACACCCGTAGCAGAACTCGAAGTTACATCTGCACGCGTTTTCCACACGACTCACTTAAAATTATGTATAGAGCAACTCATACTACTTTAAAACATTACTGTAAGTTAATTTTTTATATGAAATTTTCTTTTTTAATTTTAATAAATAATTTCTAATGTTAATATATCTGAGCTTGTTAAGTTTCAATACTTAAAACTTAATTTTTAATTTGTGGAAACAAAATTTAATAAATTACACTTCACAAATAAATTCTCACTATTTTAATTTTCATACAAACTTAATTTATGAAATTTTTTTAAATTGAGTTTTAATTTAATTTCATTTTATTTTAATATTTTAGGATTCCATCGGGTACCCATCGAATTTAGAGGGAATAGTGATTCAAAATGCATCGAAAACAACTGACCTGCAAGTGATATGGGGGCAACCCTCTGTCCTCTCTACATAGAAGTTGCAGTTAGGGCATCGACTCCATTTCTGATTCCTAGCTAGTTGAACAACCAGTAGGTCTTCTCTTTCTCCATCGTCCGTGTTCAATCTCTGCACCTCGTCGCATTCAAGCCCTGCATGCCACGCCACGTTGCATTGGACACAGAACAACCTGTGACAGTACGGACATTCCGACTCTCTTATCACTTCTTCATCATCAACGATCAGCATCGCTGAACAGTCCCTGAAAGGACAGTAAACCTTCGCCGATTCTCGGATTGCCTCCTCGCAAAGCGCCTTCTCCCATGAATCAACCACTTCCTTGGGAAGTACACCCCTGTATGTGTCTATCTCCAGCACTCCATTGCAGTTGAATTCCAGGCAAGTGACCGTGAGGACTCTCTCTTCGATCTTCGTTGCGACGTGCTTGGTTATGCAATCGGAGCAAAACGAGTGATCGCAGTTGATGGTTCTGAACATTTGTTCTTTCTCTTTCCTCTCAGCGCAAATCTCGCAAAAGAGTTGCGAAGATTCACCGGACACAGTCACCGGCGATGGTTCGATCACCGTTATGGCCGACGAGCCTGTACTGACCATTTTGGAGAGAGTGACGCAGCCCACAAGGGTCTCTTGTAACTGCAACTCTTGAGCAAAATCGGCATCTGAAACAGGGAACAACTCTCCCACGTCTTGGTCGCACAGTGCAGCTAAGTAGAGATCATCAACGAAATCAGAGGTGTCGAGGTGGAGGCGTGCCATGGATATGATCTCCGTGAGTGTAATTGAACGGGCACTCTGGTTGGACTCCCGCTGTAAGCGTCTCTCTCTCTCCGCGGCGCGTTATTGCCCTTGTGCGAGAAATGAATAGGGAATAATAATAGTAGCGAATTGAGAAACGGAGCTTGCTTTGGAAGCTTTGGAAGTGACTTCGAGGTTAAGCACTTAGTGGAATTACTTTGTGGCTGGTCCAATCAAAAGACACGCATTATATAAGAAATTTATTTATTTATTTTATGGCATTTCGGTTGAGATTTATATATTTTGAGGCGGACTGGGTTCGATTTCAAATTCTCTTTGCACATAATCCAAACTCATCAAACTTAATATGGTAATATATAACAAATAATTATGTTTAAGAAAATTTAATAAAAACTTAAAAATAAGAAATTCAATAAAAATCATTTTTGTTAACATAAAATAATATATAGCAAATAATTATGCTTAAACAATTTATAATTATTAATGTATTTATCTAAAAAAGTTCAAATTTCATATTTTTATTTCAAATTTCAATTAGTAAGATAGTTTTAAACTCAATTATCTTATTTTTAAAAATATTTCTGATTTTTTTACAAGGGGAAGAAAACACTATAACATAATTAATTTAACGCTCGCAAGGCTCTGCGGTAAATGACTCCTTGCATATCTTGTTGTATGAGCTCTAGAATTGGCAATGAAAGCTCCTGAAGAATATGAAAGCCCAGGCTACTCTGAACTGCAAAGGCGGTCAGTGCCTCTGCACATTGATTTCCTTCCCTATACACGTACTCGAGTTACACCTACCAGTCTTGTTGGAGTAATCCACATATACCTGCCAACAAAAAAAGATTGAAATCAATCTCGAGTGTGGGAGTCGAAAGCAAATTAATGACTTCTAAGGCATCCATTTCTAATATGATCGTGCGATAGCCAAGGGACCAAGCTAACATGAGACTCAAATTGACTCCCCAGAATTCGGCTGTTAACGTTGAGTTGCTACCAATGTGCTGTAAGAATCCTCCGCACCACTGTCCATGAAAGTCGCTAATTAGTCCTCCAACGGTATCTACGTGTAATCCCTACTTGAAGGCTCCATCCATGTTGAGTTTAACCCAATCCATCGGTGGCTTCATCCATCCCACTCAACTGCCAACAAGGAGTCCCTGGTTCGACAACACACTGCCTTCCATCTCGCGAGCCCGGAAGATCCACTGCACGTACTCTATGACTATCGTCAAACCATTTTCCGACCACACAAAGTCTTCGTCAAAAAGGCTCTTGTTTTTTCACGTCCATTGCATCCAACAAGCGACGCCAAATATGATAGACCAGGCCCTTGCAAGACCTGGGAGGACGTCATAAGGTTGGACTTTACCCATAGTGTAATGTCTTACTAGAAAAATGCACGATCGATCACCTCCGATGGGAATTTCCTCCAGAAGACGCGCACTCGCGGACAATCTCGAATGGCATGTACGGAGGGCTCTTCCTAGCTGCAAAAGTGGCAGCGACTATCAGACGTGATATGTCTCATCACTCGCTGTGTGTTTGTCAGGAGTTTTTCTTTGACAAGGAGCCAAAGGAAGGTTCTGATGTGCTGAGGTTCCGCCCATTTCTATATTAAAGGTCAGGGGCTATTATAACGATCCGAAGTGCGTCCTTCAATTAAGTCATAGGCTGACGGTATCTCCCATGTGTAGTGAGTCCCCATCTGAAGGTATCGCCCGTTGTGGGGGCTGCATTGGAGAGTAGCCCTACTAGATCCATACAAACTGAGTCGGGGAGGTATTGTTGAATTAAATGCCACTTTCAGGTGCCATCCTCATTCTTCAAGTCCGCTATTTTAGCATATAGTTGGTCCTTAGGTATAGAAGACATCACTACGGTCCAGAGGAGACCCCAATTCTTCGCTCGATTGTCCATCCAGAAGTAGATGCGTCTACCATTTCCACAATGCCATTTTAGACCTTAGATAACATACTTCTAATTGGCTGCAATGCCCTGTCAAACACTCGAAGCTTCTATTCAGTAGATCGTAGGAGGGATGTGGTATGGGTCCAAACGGTATTTTGCCTGGACTATTCTGACCCAAAAGGTTGTAGGTTGGGCAACGAGAGCCCAGCTCAACTGAGTTAACAACATATCATTGGTAATATTTATGTTTATTTATATATATGTAAGTTAGTTAATTTTATCATATGTTTTTGTTGTTTGTTAAATTAGTTAATTCAATAAATTAGGTAAAGCGAGCGCGTGTACGCGAAACAAAACTTTAACAAGATGAACGGCTAAGATATAATAATTGGAAGTGTACTATCATCGAGAATCAGAAGTCCGATGGCGGAGAAGTCAGAGTCAACAATTTGTTATAATATAAATGAAATCGTGAATTGGTGATAAGGAAAAATTATCTGGTGCCTTCCTTAGTTCTGTCTCGGATTCTCTCACAGGTACGCACACTTTAGTTTCTTCCTTTTGGAATTTTCTGGATTATGATTGTGGAAACTTCTTAATTTAGGGTTTTATTTTTGACGATGATCGTCTTCTTTGAATTTGATTGATCATCGTGATGATTGTGATGGTGGCGATGCTGATTATGATCTTTCGTCTCCAGAGTTGAAAAACTTTTGCGTAAGATGTGGGCTGCTTCCTGTCTTGCGTCATGCTGTGCGGCGTGCGCTTGCGATGCTTGCCGGACCGTCGTGTCGGGAATTAGCCGACGGTCGGCGAGGATCGCGTACTGTGGCCTTTTCGCGCTCTCTCTAATGGTCTCGTGGATTCTTCGCGAGGTTGCTGCTCCTCTCATGGAGAAGCTTCCATGTAAGTCACGCACGATTGGGTTTGGTTTTGGGGTTTTTTTTTTGTTTATGACGGAATTGAGAGGATGGTTAGTGCTAATTTTGATTTTTGATCAGGGATTAATCATTTTCATAAGACTCCTGATAGGGAGTGGTTTGAGACCGACGCAGTTCTGCGTGTTAGTTTGGGGAACTTTTTGTTCTTTACTATTCTGGCGACTATAATGGTTGGTGTGAGAAACCAGAAGGATCCTCGTGATGGTTTGCATCATGGCGGATGGATGGCCAAGATTATTTGCTGGTGCCTTGTGGTTATATTTACCTTTTTTCTTCCGAATGAGATCGTCGGCTTCTATGGTAATAAGTTGCTCTTGCAAATGCTTTAAAATTCTGACAAGGGTTGATGATGTTCAGTTTTGTTGTAGTGTTTGTGGTTATTTAGTTGGATTATAGTAAAGTTTGATGCAAATTGAGATGGATGCTCAGTTGTGCTGTGCAGCAGTTTGGAACTTCTTTCCCTTATCATTTTGTTTTCTAGTAGCATTTTAGAATGGTTAAAGGATGGATGGTAGTCTAACATAGGGGAAATGAAAAGAGCTTGAGCTCATCTGGGACAACTTGATTTTTTCAAGTTGCCTTTGTAGATTTCGAGGAGTTATGGTCCTGTGTGGGTCTGAAGTATTTTGACTCCATTTCTTTCACCTAACTGATATTACATTCCAACATAGATTTTAATACTCTGTTGGGTTTAAGTTTTACTACTCTGTGGGGTATAAGATTTGGATTTATTGCTTTTTAAATGACTTATTCAGCTGGGCAGTTTGGCGGGGCATTTTCTTGAGATGTCTTACACTCTTGCGGATACTACATATTATGGCAGTATGCCTATATTTGTGGTGAATTAGTTGTAGATTCATCGGTTAGTTCTGCTAGATGTAATAAGTTATGTAGTCTGGCTTGGGCTTACAGTTGAATTTTTTGCTTGCAGAATCGATATCCAAATTTGGCTCAGGGCTGTTTCTTCTTGTTCAAGTTGTCCTTTTGTTGGATTTTGTTCATGGATGGAATGACAAATGGGTTGGATACGATGAGCAGTTTTGGTTAGTTTATCCTTTGCTGTATCTTCATAGCTTAACATCTTGACATTCTTCAACTAGATCTTATCTGCATTTCTTTTGGATTTTATTTATACAGGTACATTGCTCTATTTGTTGTATCACTGGTTTGTTACGTGGCAACATTTGTCTTTTCTGGACTTCTCTTCCACTGGTTCACACCATCAGGACATGACTGTGGCTTAAACACCTTCTTTATTGTCATGACTCTGATTCTGGTGTTTGGTTTTGCTATTGTTGCACTGCACCCTGCAGTAAGTTCCTATTACTTTTCTTATTTATCACTTTGTTTCTTGTCACCACTAGATAAGTAGAAGATACACTTGATGTCAGTATGTTCGAATTGTCTATTATTGTATTTTACCTTAGTCAAGTGGAAGAGATAAATTTGTGGATGATAGTCAAGAGAAAGAGATAAATTTGTGGATGACCATAGATATCATGCATTTCTACGTATGCAACATAGGATGTATCCCCTTTTCTTTTTTTGGAACTTATTCTATCACATGTAGGAAAAAAGGAGAGAAATAAAAGGAACATAACGTATAGAGGTCAGAAAGCTTGTTGAAGCACATAAAAGTTGTTTCATGAAACAGGAAAGTCGCAGAAAATGATATAGGTATTTGTTAAGACCATACATTTTGCATTGTAGTCGACTAACAGGATGATTGGTGTATAGTTCATTATTAAGTTCAATAGCAGATGTGAAATGAGTTGCATTGACGGAAAAGGCCAACGTGGATGATGTTTGCCTGTTATGTCTAGAATTTAAGAATTTGAGAATATATGAACAGAGTAAGCTTTTCGTATGATAGAGTGGCTGATGATTTTCCCTGTTTTCATTTTCTGCAAAGTTACTCTTTTACTACAAGTTTATGCAGCATGGTTTTTGGTAATTATCAAATTGGTTTTGCTAAGTTTCATCGACTTACATCTGAATAAGGACTGCAGCACATCACATTTGATTATTGTTGTTACTGGTGCATTCTTAGTATGGGTGGTCAGACTAGATACTTCCCTTGGGTTCATTCCTATTTTAACATATAACCTTGATTGAAATCAGATAGGTGGTAGCATTCTGCCAGCTTCCGTTATATCTTTGTATTGCATATATCTATGCTATAGTGGACTTGCTAGTGAACCAAGGGATTATGAATGCAATGGTCTCCATCGGCATTCCAAAGCTGTCTCTACCAGCACCCTTGCCCTTGGTCTTATAACAACCATTCTATCAGTTGTTTATTCCGCTGTCCGTGCTGGATCCTCCACTGCTCTGCTTTCACCTCCAAGTTCACCTCGGGCAGGTAAACCTTGAAAATGTTCGACCTTTTCCTAAGCATCCTACTGAACCTGTGTTCTTTTCGTATTCATGCTAGTAATTTGTTGGAAAGTTGACATACATAACTGATGAAATGTTTAACTACTCTCCCTTCCCGATAAGGTGATATTGTTGATATTGATGGAGATTATCTTTCTTGCTTATTCTGCTACATTCCAACCTTCTGATTCTTGGTCCACTTGGGTTATCTGTTCAGCTGTTATCAATGAATGAAAACAGACAATAGTAGCATAAGCTTATGTGACTTTTTCCTTCAAATTGCATATTGGCCTTGTAATCAGATTATCCCTGACAATTTTTCTATGAAAAGTATCTAAAATTTGCATCCTTTCGCAAGGTGCAGCCAAGCCTTTATTGCCTCTGGACAGCAAAGCAGAGGAGCAGGAAGAAAAAGAGAAGTCTAAGCCCGTCACATATTCTTATTCCTTCTTCCATCTCATCTTCTCTCTCGCTAGCATGTATTCGGCAATGCTTTTAACTGGGTGGTCAACATCGGTCGGAACAAGTGGAAGGTTGGTTGATGTGGGTTGGCCCTCTGTATGGGTCCGCATAATCACTGGGTGGGCAACAGCAGGTCTCTACATCTGGTCTCTAGTTGCTCCTATCATGTTCCCAGACAGAGAGTTCTGAATCAACATCATGTTACCTTGTGCTTGCAACTTCGACTTGCTTTACTTGTAAAAAATGTCTGACAAATACTGTTTATCTGAAGCTGTAAAAGATATTCTGCTTATGTGAGACTTCTACGTCAATGGTGAGAATGTTGTTAAACATCTTCACGTCTGAATAATGGTGATTTGGTGATACTAGTTCCCAGAGTCTTCCTCTCTCTTGTATAAGAGGAATCTAGTAGTGGCTTTTGTTTCTTGGTTTCATTTGTGTGGTTTAACGTGAGACCACAAAAGATGCCGGTGAGAGATCATAAAAGCACCAAGCATCTTGCCGTGTAATAATTTTAACAAGCAAATTAATACGCCAAGTCTTTCACTGTGGGAGGACGAAAATAGTAGCTGACATGAGTTGCTGCTTTTGTTTTACCATACGTTTCTCAAAGTCCTCTTCCCAGGTCCCTAGTCTTCGTCCTAAACCGCGGCTAGTTATTCATTGCACTTGCTTGTATATGTGACGGAAAATTATCTGTTGGGATTCAGGCCCTCATTGCTAAATTTCTTCCAAGATCAAATAAAGATTTCATATCTTCGCCTTTACACTGGCCATTCTCCTCATTATCATCTTTTTTTTTTCTCTTCTTCCATTTTAACCTCATTAGCAGCTCAAGAACGTTATAGCAAGCTCAACTTCACGCATGTCATTAAACTGAAGAACGTAAGTACTAAGCACTAAAAGGTACGTAATATCTGTCATTTTATAGCTTTTCAAGCTTATATGTGCTCAGAGGCGCAGGAGTTACAAAATTTGATGTAGCTATTCACTTTTTGCTGAAGTCAGAAATATGATCATTGAGCATATAAAAGCATCACTCAAGAGCCTCGTACCAATTTCAGGAAATCGTTATATGGCTGTGTAAAAAAAAATTATGCATCTACATCAAATCCCCTTCTATAATATGTTACCAAAATCAAGTTCTAGGATTCATGATTAGAGTTTACAATGTAAAGAAAACACTACCCAAGCTGTCAATCCTTTTGCAAAACCAAAACCATGAATCCAAACCAGTCTCAATCATCAAAATCGCCAGCATTTTCCAGCAGATAATTGGCAGCCAATTCCTCGTTGCGATCGCATGCTAAAAATGCCTCAATAACTAGGGATCTGTCGAACCCCATTGCCTCCAACTGTATACATATAAGCATAATTGGTTAAAAACTAAACAAAGGAGAACAATTCTTTAAGACAACCAACAGAAAAAGCCAGCTGAAAAGGGATAGGGCAAACAAACCCGTCCAATAGCCTCTTGTTCAGCTGGTGTGACGTTGATAGCATGTGGCGTGTCCTGCTCAGCCTGATCAAATATATCCCTGAAAAGTATTTATAGGAAAGATAGACCAGTGCATATTAAGGCCATAGTATTATGAAAACTTGTTTAAGTCATCCTGCTAAGACAAAGCCTTTAAAGGCCCTAGTACAGCTATTTGTTCCAATCATTCGACAACATGCATATTTTAAACCACAGCTTAAATATTTCAACGGAATTGATTTCTGCTCAACAGCAAAGATTTACTAACCCCTCAGAACCTTCAACAGGTTCATTTATCAACTGAAGAAATTCTGCATGATGCTCCTGAATCATTCTTAAAAGTTGGGGGTTTTGCTTTCCAAGTTCTTGAAGCATTTGCTATCAAAGAAGAAGCAAACTAAAATTTAACATAAATAATGTCACCCTAAGATAGAGAAGAATAAAAGGGACTAGGATCAATACCTGT
Organism: Erythroxylum panamense; assembly: GCA_027123425.1. NCBI lineage: Eukaryota > Viridiplantae > Streptophyta > Magnoliopsida > Malpighiales > Erythroxylaceae > Erythroxylum > Erythroxylum panamense. The sequence goes on from JAOTIZ010000005.1 coordinate 7,059,703, forward strand.
AAAATTTGTGGATTTGCTTGCACCATTGATCGTAATGCTTGGAACTAAATTGCAACAAAGAAATAATTTGGGGTCACAAAATAAACCACTGAGCATTCGACATTATTACTCAATAAGGCTATGAGGAGGATACTGGCATATCAAATCAAATGACATATATTTGATACAAAACCTTTTAGAACATATATAATCAAACTTGCAGACTGAAATGTATCAGTCACACACACACATACACACATGATTTGCAAAATCTTACTCCACCCTCGAATTTAGGCTATTATTTACTTTAAGAGGTTGCAAATGCTATCAGATACACTTTTATGTAACTGAACTTAGAAACACACCTGTTGATTATTTCTAAGGAACTCAAGGGACCCCAGTCCACCGCCACCAGCTCCAGCAGCAGAAGGTGTCTCCTGGTGAAGTTCATATAGCAAATGTAAGAATCAGAATATAGAGATGCATTTTGAATATCCAAATTATGAAGCTTTACCTGAGGGAACATATTAAAGGGAGATGCATTAGGAGCACCCGATACAGGTGCAGCAGGAGCTGCACCTGTTTCATTTGTCTGACCAGCAGGAAAATGAGCCACAGGAACATGAACTTCTGCTGTTTCTGGAATGCCCTGAAGGTAGATCGACATCAGTAGTAGATCGACATCAGAAGTCAATCAAGTAGACGTTCCAGAAGAATACGTCCTTAATCTTACAGAGTATAAATAATCCACTGCTCTCTCTGGGTTGTTATAGGCAGCTCTAAGTGCACGAGTCACTGTGTCTTTGTCCCAGCTTCCACCACCCATATCCATTATTTGCTGTATAGTCTGCTCAAGGTTAGTCCCAGCAACTAAATTGGAAGCAGCTTGATCATAGGCATCAGGTTGTGCTCTGCAGTACATATACAGATTCTATCGCCTTTTAGTTTGGTCGGTAATAATATCACACTCCAGTTTCTAAATTTGAAAGTGAAAAACTTTGCCCAAAGAAGCTTCAAAGAAAAAAAAGAATGCAGAAGAATTAGGTAATTTAAGACATCATTAACAGTCAACATTATCTCACAGTGCTCAGAACAAATTATTTCTCAAATTTAGGATATAGAAGACTACACCCTTCACGACCCACCCCCAAAGCAGAAAACAAAAAGAACAGTTGCACAGGTTGCGAACTAGAAATGTTGCTCCTAACATTCAGGCAGAGGCAGGTCATATTAGTATTCAGCCTAATCACTCATAATTAGACAATGTTCCTGAGATTTGATAAAAGAAAGGTGCATTAGCAGTTAATATGTTGTAATTGGATAAGTTATTACTATTATGTAGTTCAGTGTGCAAATGTTGTTTATGTTCCATTCCCACCTAAAATCAGAGTCTAGATGAACAGCCTAGATAATAATATAAATGCATGAAAAGGCAATTATCTGATATTTGATCCCCAAATAACTGAAAATATAAAGATATTGACTCAACAAAAGTCAGCATAGATAGTGCATGCAAGCTCACATCAAATTTTGAATGGGTAAAATATAGATTAAAAAAGAAGCTCCATCCTAGATACCAATTTTCATTTTCGAGTTTCTGTAATAAAATTAACAATTACCAGCATGTTTCTTTGGCTTGAGGAGGAGCCAAGTACAGGACAAAGAAACTGCAGCTTGGAGTTGTAAACCAAGTGTGCTCTTTCACACAAGTGCTTCTGCTCAAATACTAATTTGAAAAGAAAGAACCTAAATCTAATCAGGATGTCTATTTAAGTTACCAGGAACTTTCACTCAAGTTCCGAGAGTCCAATTACCAAGACTTATTTTAGATACTTGGTTGGTTGGAGTCACAAATACCATAAATCACAATAAATTGTCATTTCATGGTACACCAAACAAAATAATGTTGTAGGGAAGAACTATAGACCATACTTGGCTGTCAAAGTGTTTGAAGCAGAAGCTGAACCCTTTGAGTCCCTGTAACAGCAGGATTATTTTTGACAATACATGAGCACACAAATCCAGCTGCTTCCAGGATGTAGACACACAGTTATAATATAGACTCACAGTGGTTGGACACTAGGTGTCTGAACTGTATTTGAAGATGGAGTGATAGTAGGTGGCGATACAGTCGCGGGCTGCCGTTGTAGGAAATATAATCGATATGACGAAACCAACAATCAAATTGATTAAAAACAAGAAAAACAGAAAAGCAGTACCAGAACATACCTGGTTTGATGGATTTGCAGCAGAGCTTGTAGCTTTACTCTATCACAATTGAAACGGAAGGAATTTCATAAGAATAAATGAATGACTGGAAATATTAAGCACGGGTTGTTTATAAAGTCAAAATCAACCCTAAACAAAGGAATAGGCTAATTCGACAAAGACAAGGCATGAATTCTTAGTCTTATATAAGACACAAACATTATGGAATGAAAAAAATAGATCTGATGATTCAAGAACTCAATGCCTATGGTTCATCTATCTCTATATTCTTCTGCATTCTTCTTTATGGTTGATGTTGTTCTGAACTTAACACAAAATCCAGAGTTTCTCATTTGGATGCTGAGTCTAATCAGCAACTGAAGACCTACAATTTCACCACTCAAAAGCATCGATTGCAACCAACGAGAATAAATTATGGCTTCTAATTACCAAAAACGTATACATTTATAATAGGGATAAAAAAGATAAAGTCAACCAAACCCTCTAAATATTCACGGGGGCATTTTCACTAATAAACATGAACATAAGTGCAAAATATTCAGTTTTCTAATTATTGCAATTATTCAATGTAAAAAGAAAAGGTACTATAAAGATGAAGACAGTAATAACCATATCAAGTATAAGATATTATAAATACAATTGAAACATGTGCTGCAAGAAGAATACCTTGCTGAGCATGACCACTAGAAAACCATCTTCCAAAACCTTGTTATCAGCCAATGTAGTTTCATCTTTCAATACTTTACCATTATGAATCAGTAATTGCTGCCCACAAGGATAACTGTCCTTCCCTTGTACATCTTCAATGTTCTTCTTTACAGCCATAACCTTTACCACAAAGCAAATTGAAATCAGTGCAAACAACACAATTAATTTCCTCCAACAAGCTAGCCAACAGTAGAATCTACCAATTTTCCTATTGTACAATCCCAAAGCTCCATGATCAAAGTAAACAAGAAATTCTAAAACAAAGACGACAAACAACAACATCAGAAACGACCACGTTAAAATTTCCCCAAAACTCAAAAAGTTAAATCAGAAAAACTACGGCATTTCTTAATTAAAGGGCACCAAAAAGATTTTGTCTTTGAGTTTGTTCATGAAAAAACAGACATCCATCAACGTGCATATTCAACGTAAAAAGGGAACTCACAGTATCGGTGGGCTGAACCATAATTTCGAAATGGCTGCCCTTGAGAGTCTTGACGGTAAGCTTCATTTGGGCAGTGACTTAGAGAAGAATTTGTGACGTGAAGAAACCCTAGAAACCTCTCTTCCACAGATCCAAAGAGAATCAGGAAAAAGGTCTTTGCTAGTACAGGCTTCTAGGCCTCCCTGGTTTTTCTTGTTTCCTTGTAACTTGCTCCTCCCGCACGTGATATTCACGTGATTTTAATAATTTTAACCCCCCACTTCCTAGATACACATAGACTGTACTAAGTTGGACTCGGGTTGGGCTGGTCGGATCTGAGACTCAGTCATTTTGATTCTCATCCGTTGGTTCCACGCTAGGCCCAATTGCCAAAATCTATAGATACACAAATATCAATTGAATTTTTAAGTTTATTGAGAGGCAACAGATGTGCTGACTGGTTCGCCACTCAGACAAATCATAGTACTTTTGGTGTAACTTATTTTGATGTAGCCCCTACCGGGTGCCAACATATCCTTACAGCGGATATGTCGGGGACCCGCTGTTCTGTAATTTAATTCGACAGTTTCCTTATAAAAAAACACATTTTCTAACTTAAATAAATTATTGGTAATGTAATATCTTCATATACATATTTAATTAATACTTAAATTATCCATTAAACTCTTATTAATCACATTTTTAAACATTTTTTTAGTGTTTATTTTATAATCCACTTGAAATTCTCAAGAGAATAAAATTAAAATTATTAGTTTCTAATAATCGCTTGTTCCTGGTACTCTATGTCTACTTTGTTCCACGAGCATCTATTCATTTATTTTTTGTAAGCCCTGTTTATTGAATGAAAGGAAGATATGGCTTTTTTAGGCCACTTTCAATAAATTTCAATAAAGAAGTTATAATCTCTTGCAATCTGTCTAATTAAGGACATATATGGTGAAAAAATAACAAATGTTACTTTTTATTAAATAAGAAGTAGTGTTTAAGTGATCAAATATGAATAATTAATTGAATTTAAACCAACTTCAATTCAATTTTAAATATGTTTTAGTATATAAATTTTAAAATTAAAGTCAATTCAACATATATCTTATTCACAAAACTTTCCGCTTTGTAAAAGTTGGGGAGGGTCATTAATATAAGCAACTTTTCTTTTATAATTTTTACAAAGAAGTTGTTTTCCTAATTCGATGTAATCTTATGATTACAAAAGAAATAACTGATTTCTTCCTCAAATTTTTAAAATTACATCATTTTATTTAAATAAATTATTTTTATTTAATATATTCGAACATTGAATTGAGCTTTAAAATTTTTAAATTCGAAATAAAAGTAATTAACCTTAAAATAAATTAAACCAATATTAGGCATCAATTTCATCTTTACAGTAACCATTCATCAGAAAACTCGTCATCAAATTATGTTGAGTTGAAAATTTATGTGAAATTTGTATTAATTTTCAATTATTAGGACAATGAATTATTTTATATAAGAAATTTTATATTTTTACTTAAAATTTTAAAGACATTAAATTGTAAAATTATAATTATATATATATATATATAAGTTATTCTTAATTTTGATTTTTAATAATTTAATTGATTATTTTTCTATTTCACTCAGAAATGCAAATTCAGAAATTCAAAATGAACTAAAGACTGAAGCTACGTTCAAAAAATGCATGCACAAGGTTTAGAGTGTCTGAGATGGCAGAGCGTCGTCTTACTCTACTTGTGTTCAAAATCAGCTGAAAAGAAGCAATTGAAAGGCTTGGAGCGAGACACATGGAGCTTGCAACTTGCAGGTGTCCTTTTTTTAGAACACAATATTACAGTCACTTGAAGTGGCATATGACTCTCAGATCAGAATCATAGGATTCAAGCCAATGTCTAAAACCAAAATAAATCAGAATTTCCAACAGACTCGGAGTACAAGACCAGCTCCTCTCACAAATTTAGACCCTTTTTTTCTTCCTATCCACCAGTTTGCATATAAAGCTACCATCACTTCTGTGCTTGATCTCATCATCTCACAATTCAGTGAAAACCAACAAAAAAAGAGAGAAAAGAACAAAACAAAACAAAATGGCTTTCATCAACTTCTCCTCTGTTCTTGCTCTGTGGAGTCTGTACTCAGTTCTTTTCTGTGTCTCAACAGCCTTTAACATCACCAAAATCCTTGAGTTGCAAGAAAATTTCAACTCGTTTAACCAGTACTTGACTCAAACCCAGGTAGCAAGTGACATTAACGGTCGCCAAAGCATTACAGTTCTAGCTGTGGATGATAGCAATGTTGCATCACTCTCTGGAGAATCGGCTGACAAGATCAAAGCAATCATGAGTTTGCACGTTATACTAGATTACTATGATCTGCCAAAGCTTAAAAATTTACCCAACAAGGGCGCAATTCTCACCACATTGTACCAGACCAGTGGCTTAGCGAGGGATCAAACTGGTTTCTTGAATGTCACCAAGAGCAATGGAGGAATTGCATTTGGATCAGCTCAGCCAGGATCCAATCCCACTGCGAATCTAATTAGGTCTATGGGTTCTGAGCCCTATAACATTTCAGTGTTGCTGGTTAGCAGCCTTATAATTCCTCCAGGTATTGGAGGTTCTAACTCCACCAACTCACCACCATCTCCTCCAAGCAAGTCTCCGTCGTCACAACCTCCGGCCGCTCCGGCGAAGCCTCCAGCTGGTAAAGCACCTGCACCATCACAAGGCAAGGCACCTACACCATCACAAGGCAAGGCACCTGCACCTTCACAAGGCAAAGCCCCTGCACCATCACATGGAAAGGCTCCTGCACCATCACGAGGAAGGGCTCCTGCACCATCCCAAGGCAACGCACCTGGACCATCACAAGGCAACGCACCTACACCATCACAAGGCCACGCACCAGCAACCCCACCTAATGCAGCGGCTCCTACACCAAATACAGCTGATACACCAACTGCTGACACTCCTACGGCATCTCCTCCGGCGTCTGATAGTCCAACACCTTCGACAGCAGTTTCTCCGGCAGCTGATGCCCCTGGTCCGGCTGCACAAGGTCCAGCAGCTGATAAGGCAGGTGCACCTGCTATTTATACAAACAGGGTTTCTGTATTGGTTATGATTTTGGTCCAAGTTTCATGGGCTCTGGCTTTGATGATCTAAGCCGAACTTTAGGAGAATAAAGAGTAGAAGTTCTTAGGTTTTTCGGAACTCACAAATGCCCAGTGAGTCGTGTAGCTCTTCATCAGTGAATCAACGCCTGTTTTACCGTGTTGAATGCAACTGCTGTTCTTCCTAAGTTGTTCTTCACTTTTCCGTTAGAAACTGATCAAAATTTAATACTCCATCCATGACATACATACAACAGCAAGTAGCCATAACTGCAACATCAACCCTGAAAACCATACCATTCTTAGCTAAAGAGGTATTAAAATCGACGATCGACTAAAAAAGGCTTTTGAATGTGTACGACGAGATGCGATTACTTACTATGGATGCGGAATTCCTCAGCCTCAAAGCATCCAGCACTAACACAATATTATTGAGGAATATCAAATATGTATAGCAAAAATAAAATAGAACAATAGAAACAATAATAATATTTTTGTTTCTTTGTTCACTTTCCTTCTCCGGTCAAATCCGGACAAGCTTTGATCACTTTCCTTCTCTGGACTATTCCATCTAGGAATAAACTTGCTTAATGGTTACATTGTGTCGTTCTAATCAAATCTTTGTCACTTAACCGTACCGCAACTAGATTATATCTCTTTCATCCCACAAATTTACAAGTTTGTTGCTCTTTCTCTGTATTTCGTTTAAGCCTACTGTTATGATCTTTGTGTGGTTTCTGTAATATTTTTCAGAACTGATGATACTTTTGCTTGGATTTGTATTTTGCTGAAATGAAAGCTTGCCCAAAAGTAAAAAAAAACACAAGATTTACTTAATACCAATGTTCTGAAACTCGGACCGGTCATCGAACCGGTGGCCTTACTGGTTACCGGTTTGACCGGTTCGACCGGTTC
>JAOTIZ010000005.1:7072121-7088121 GCA_027123425.1 Erythroxylum panamense
ATGTGTAATGTTTGATTTTGTATGTTCTGTCTTGGGTGGCATCCATGTATCCTCCCAGGGGGTATTTGGGTGTTACACACACACCGAATTTTCACTAGCTTCAGGAAAGAATACGAGAGATTGGGTGTTATCACACAACACCTGCAAGAGTTCTCTCAAACTTCCTAGTACCCTTTGTATGTACTATAGTAGTCTCTTATTTTTTCCTCTCTTGATTTACAAAATTGAATGTAAGCAATAGCTTGTAATGTTGTTGTTTCTGAAACTTGAGACTTGTCCTATTTATAAAGGTTGAAGATGATAGCCTTCAGTTGTGTTTGAATAAGTCTGAATATGATGCATGTCATGTGTCTTTCATTTGATTTCACTAATGCTTCTGCTGTGCGTTTTATTTATGTGCTGCTCTGATGTTAATTGCATTCATGTTGAATACGACTGTGTTTTGTGACTTTGCTTCTGATAGCTCCATGTGAGTCTTATATGTGTATGACTTAAGTTAAGCTTAAGTCTTCATAATTCATTTGCACATCAGGAGCTCTTTCTCATAAGATTCACACATTCTCTTTCTTCTTCTCTTTCGATTCTTAATCTGTGTGGTGAGTTTGTGTGAGAATTTATGAGAACCATGTGATTTTCTTCACACCTACTAAAAAGTAGAAAACTTTGCTTTGTTTTTCACTCTTTAACTTGTGACTTCACCCACCCATCTCAAAAATTCCTATCCTTAATTTACTGCCTTTTCTCTTTGTTGGGTGTTTTAAGTTAAAAATTGGAAATCATAAAAGCTGCTAATGATGATCATCCTCTGTAAAATACATTTTAGAAGTCGTATGCAAACATTCACCTCTTACAGTTCATGAATTCTTATGTTCCTCATCACCTGTGCTCTAAAGATTCCACATTTCGATTTTTTCCCAGATCTGATGGTGACACGGATTTTTTGACTAGGGGAACCTTATAAACCACTCACAAGTGAAACAGGTAAAAGTGAGTTACAATATATGGAGTATTCTGTTAGTTTTTATGGCAATGGAGAAATAAAAAGTCTTTTTAAGGCTGAATTTGTTTGGTCAGAAGAAGGTACTAGGGTCATTATGTTGGCTGGATAGTCAGGGCAAAAGTTGTGAAAAGTTGATTGTTTAAGATACAGAGTTAATTTAGTTGGTTGAACCAAACCGACGGAAGATTGGGTCAAATTAAATACAGATTGAGCGGTTAAATAAGGGTCTAACATTACTACTGCTGGAGGATTAATTAGGGACTATCACGGATAGTGGTGTGGTGGATTTTTACAGAACATTGGAAGAAGCTCGCCACTAGCTGCCAAATTCTGGGGAATCGACTCGAGCCTTACACTGGCATGGACGCTTAAATATCGACGCGTTGTCGTTGAAGTGGATTTATTATAGATGATTAATATTCTTTCTTCTTTCAATACAGTTTTGTCTAAGGATAATTTTTTGGTGGCAGATACCCGTTATTTAATCCATCCAACAGGAGAGGTGCATTTTCAACATGTATATCACGAAAGAAACCAGTGTGTCAATAGCCTAGCTTTTCTAACATTTTTATCCAGCTTAGGCCTACATATACTTCAGGAGCCTCCGACGGTCGTTATGGAGCTCATCCACCGAGACAAGCAAGGAGCTTTGTATCGCAGAACACTGTGCTATATTTCAAGAGCCTTCGATGGTCGCTATGGAGCTCATCCACCGAGACAAACAAGGAGTTTTGTATCACATAATACTGCACTAGTAGGGTGTTTATAGTTTAAATTGTGTAGAATTTGTTTGTTTTATTATCCTTTGTAAGCCAGAAAAAAAAAATCTACTTTGCTTCGAAAACGCTTTCCTTTTGGCTGTCGTAAAATGGAGCTGCTGCGGCCAAGTTTTCATACCTTAGAGCATTACTAGATAACAGAGTCCTACATGCTTCCAAGTTTGCAACTTTTCATTTTCTACGTGCCCTTTAAGTAGAGGTATAGATTGTCGACAGTTACAACAGGTTACAAGTTCTTTTGTGATTCTTCAAGCTCTAGATCTATCTAATTTTTGTTGACACCTCCCACTCTAATTGTTATGGATTCCAAGGGAACTGAAACTTTGGAATTTGCTAATTCCTTTTGAAGTAGATAAATTTCAAACTTCTACGCCCGTTACTTGGACTAGTTTTTATCGAATATGGTCTTGCGAGATCGTAATTTTTACTTCATTTCTTTTTATAGCTCTTTTCAATTCCATGGTTGATTAGTGTACTCCTAATGGCTGAACAGTTATAGCTGACGTCAAAATTGAAATTTTCACTAAAATCGAATTTTTTTAGTAATTACCACTTTAAAAAATAGGCCAAATATATAGCCATAGAATGGTGTGCAAATTGGTTGTTCTTTCTGAGGACTCACAGTCGGTGAATTACTTACGATGTTGAAGCTGATACAGCAACGAAGGATTGAGATACTGGATCAGCCAAATCTTTCAAGTCTTCTACGACGTATCTCTTCGTGTGTAAGGTCACCAGAATTGCGAGATGATCGGCCATATGACAATCCTGGACGACTTCTACTAGTCCCACACATCTCACATTCGCTTAAAATATCAGAATTATCGTATGTGCATGCTTGGCATCTCCACACATCTGACACTCTACTTCCAGTTTGAGCCCTCCCAGTAGTTCCTCGACCAGAGATCCGCCGCCTCTGATTCCCAAATAACCTCCCTGCAAGCCTTGCTGGAAAGCTTAAAACACCGGCAATACCATCAACAATAAGAGTCAATGGGTTTGACCCTGAATTCAATCCCCTCAACTTTAAATACAGAATCCCAGCAAGTATTCCGCCAAGGTGACCAAGAAACGAGACACCAGGCACAAACAACTGGATTATAATCAACTCTGCCCACGCAGCATAGCGTGTCGGTACCACAACTCCATGTACGTAGCTATATGCTTCAGACTGAGAATTGAGAACAACTTTCATGGCAAAGAGGACACCAGAAAACCCAGCAGCATACTCGGAATAAAAAGGTCTGCCATAGTCAAAAAACAAGAGGAGAGATTTGGCTAATAGTAAGGTGATCCCCTGTGACATTGTGAGTAGAACAGCAACCATAGATGCAAACTGAGCACTCCCCATTGAAGTTTCTAACGGTACACCCTTCCATAAAAGAGACATCATATTGTAGAACAAATGAGATTCGCCCACATGGTAGAATGCCGAAAGGAAGAATCTTTTGAGGCCCCTATGCTGTTCAATCAAAACCACATTCAGAATACAATGAGACCCTTAACGTACAATGGATAGCAAATAGCAACTTCACTACAGCAGATAGCAACTTCCCTCTCTAATTTCGACTATGCTAAACATGCCACTGCTAATTAAAATACCAAGCTCTACTCCAAGATTATTTACTCGACATGGCCGCACATCTTGGAGATACGTACAGGAACAAAGAATTATCATCCATTCACCATGGAGATAAAAATGGATTCTTCAAGCTAAATAATTTCTTTTATTTGTTGACATCAAAAGACAGAAAATCGAACGAACGTCTGTTTCTCCATTTGCATCGAGTAAATTAAGCAACATACAGATCGAGTCTTGCATTTACACAGTAATTGAACAAACGAAAAGGGTGTACATCATTATGTGGAAATATAAACCAAAAAATTGAGTGAAATTAGGGCAACGAGAAATCAATAGAGAGGATAAACAATTCGAATGATTACCTTGAGGATGAGGTACGGATTGAACCAGACCTCATTAATCGAAGGAATTAGATGGTGAAGAAACGCAGGCCTCAGGTAACAAATAACGTTGGCAGCCAGAAGCGCCGCTGTCACTGGCGGTTTCCACGGTAGCCTATAGTATTCGCTCGCCGCGTGAATCGCCAGCAGCGGCAACATCCCTCTCGATGCTCCTCCTCCCATTTCTTTCCCGTCGCCACAGTCCACCGTCGATAACACGATATCTAGTTCTCCTTTCCAGTTTTCCTTAATAGCTAAACTGATTATTTACTTAATAACTTCCAGACTTTAACCATTCTCATCTTCAAATGAAGTATCCTTTTTGAATTAATATATAGTGTATATATTATTATTTTGTTTAGTGGAATTTCATAAAATTTGCAATTCCAATGTTTTGTTTAAATTTTGGTTTAACTATTATCAGAATAATTTTGTTTTTCTAAATCTAAATGTAAAGCATTTTTATATAATTCTAAAGGGAGTTAAAGTTGTTATTAGTTTAAACGGATTTTATATATTAAATAGAGGTGTAATAATTAATTTTGTATATATTAAATTAGAGATGACAATTAGTCGGTCTAGGTAATTTTTTAAATAATTTTTAAAATTTAAAATATAAAATAACGTCTTTTTTAATGAAGTCTAAGCCTGAACGACGCAATGTTAACTCTTTTCTTTTTGCTTAGAAAAGTTGAATTTTGGATTATTCTAGACTTAATTTGACTTATTAAAAATACCTAAATTTAAATTCATAGGTTAGTCCATTGACATATCTATATTAAATAGAAGGTGAGCCTTTACCAGTTGCTCTTTTGTAACTATAAAGGAAATAGTTTCTTTATAAAAATATAAATGACAAGTTGTGTATGTTATTATCCTTCCCAAATTTTCGAAAAGTGATAAACTTTTTAGGTATTTTTGATTTTTATCTTTTTTAGTATAACAATAACTCTCATTAAATATTTTGCTCACATGCGAGATTTAAAGAGATTTAATAGTACGCAATCTTATTTTTAATTAATAAATTGTATTAAATCTATTAATTATAGTTTATAACTATTATGAGCAGTTTATTTATATGAAATACATAAAAATTATCCATTAATAGGTCTTTTATGTGTTAGATCCTGTTCTGATTTGTGTACTAAATATTTAAAGATTTTATTTTACTTTTTTTAAACCGAAAATCGAAGTATATCAGGTTGTCGGATACACCTAATGACCTAATCCGACTCAACACATAAATTATTCGCACCCAAAGATTTATATAATTTACTTAAAATAATGTGGATAAATAGTTTATCTTATTACATTAGTGGTTCATACAAGTCACATATAATTCACATAACTCCCACTAAATTACAAATGACTCCTTGCATTTTGGAACAATTATAATGGCTTCAACTGATAGCTCTGCCATTAGGCTAAAGCTTAAATTGAAGCCATAAAGGAGATGAGAGGTGACCTCTAAAAGTTAGAAAGGGGTAAACCCACTTCTGATACGTAAGTTTCTTATTGTTATGATTTACTATGATTATCCATTTCTAGCTTTGAATCTCTTCATCTCTTTTCCTCTATTCCCTTTTGTATTTTTTTTAAATTTCGGATAACGTAATTTTGATTTCTACAGGCTCATGAGCGTGTTTGGATTCAGATTCCCAGACAATATTGATTCATGTGAGTCATACATTCTATAGGGTCACTTACTTACCATGTTTGTTGTAACTTGTAAGAAGTCTGTTTCAGTTTCAAGGAATTTTGCGTTTGCATTTCCGCAAAAGCACGGTTTTTTTTTATAATTTAAATTCCAAAGCGCAGTTCTTTGCGTTGGATTTGTAGGAAAACTGAGCCGTGGGGGCAAAGTTTTCCCAGTAGCCAAGCGCAGGATCCTTCTGTATTGGCTTTAACTCATCATGGTGTTATATGGGTGTCTCCTGTTTTAGTTTGGACGTTGTTTTAGGGTCTTCTTATCCGAATTTTATAGTTTTGGAAATCCTCCTGGGAAGCAATTCCCGTTTTGTTGCATCTCGGGGTAGAGAGCATGGCAAAAGATTTTGTTGGATCGTGCTACAACGTTGAGAATAAAAAATAAAATTACTTTGTCCGAGTACATTGAGAAAAGTTAAGTGCTTTCTCTTTGTTCATAACTTGGATGTCTTTGACCCTATTTTCATTAACTCCAGTTTATGACTCTTCTTTTAGAAGCCTCCCTTATCTCTAGAAGGCTCCTTTCATAATTTGTTGAATCCCTCAGGTTGTTACTCTTGCTATTTGCTGCTTGAGGTGGTATGGAGTCTTAAGAGAGTTGCATAGGGACACCACTTTTATGCTTGGGGTACTGTTAATGTTTATTCCTTTAATTGTATATTTGATTTATTTAATTTTAGGGAATCTGGGCACCAGTCTATCATTCAGAGCTTGCCAGATGATCTGGCTTTAAGATGCTTGGCAATGGTGTCTCATGGATACCATGGACTGATTGAAACTGTTTCCAAGAGATGGAGAGACATAATCCGCAGCTCAGAATATGCCAACTTGAAAGCTAAAGAAGGATGGTGTGGGAATTGGCTGTTTGTTCTTACAGAAGAATCTAACAACCAGTGGATTGCTTATGATCCTGAAGCTGATAGGTGGCATCCCCTTCCAAAGTATTCAGGGTATGCTCACCAGCAGCAACATTTTGGTTTTGCTTGTGCTTGTGTTAATAATCGCCTCCTAGTGATTGGTGGTTCCTCTGCACAACATAATTCATCTCTTCTCCATCAAAAGCCTTTGATAACTAATCAGGTCCTACAGTTTGATCCATTTAAAAAACAGTGGAGCAAGGTGGAAAGCATGCGAACTCCTCGTTCACACTTTGCTTGCAGTGTCATTTCTGGCAAGGTTTATGTTGCTGGTGGCCGCAACTTATCTTGCAATCGAGGGCTTGCCCTTGCTGAAGTTTATGATCCAATGACTGGAAAGTAAGATTATTGGGACAACCACACAGTTTTTACTTTAAATGTCTTGAAAATCCCTGCATTTTGCTTGGTAACATAAATTGCTTCTTACATATCACCATAGTTAGAGACTTAGAGGATTTTGCTTTGTGTTTTAGAAGTGCTAATGTGTAAATTTTTTTTGAAATGGTAGTCTTTACTGTTTGGATTAGTGTTTCAGCTGCTGATTAATCTCTCTCTCTCTCTTTTTTCTTTTTCCAAATTTTCTTGTCAAGCTTGTTCTTAATAATTGGTTCATCTTCCTAATGTTTGACAGTTGAGATTAGACTTTTGTAGACGTTTAAGTCACTGCATCTAAAGTATTGAGTGCTTTTGAACTTTAAGCAATGAAGCTGATACACAATTTGCTGAAGAAAACCTTTCCATATTAACACTTCCACATATTGCTTACCCTCATGGAATGGCTCTCAATGATTTTTATGTCATCTGAATTGTGTTGCACCATGTTATTGTGATTGTCTGGTCAAATTTGTATACCGTTTTAATGCAAATCACAGTTGAACTTAGAGCCACCATTTGCTGAAATGGGTTTCACAACAAATTGAGATTTCATTTTGCACCTAATCTCCTGCTGCTTGTCTATTATCTACATCCTGCACAACAGTTCATCTTTGTACCAAAGCTAGAATTCCCTTTGACACTTTCTGACCTTTTTTTTTTAATTCACATAGATGCAGGACCTTTGGTAAATTATTAAAATGTTTATCATTTGAGAATACAAATTCTTGTTGTACCAAAGAATCAATCTTTCTTTTTGTTTTAGTTGTTGAATCTCACTTTGTTGATTAATGTATTGGATTCCCAATCTTCATTAGATCATCATAATTGCTTGTTACCTTCTCCAATTACTCGTTCATCTCTTGATGCATGGCTAGAAGTACATACTTCTCTGATGTAATTGATTCCTTCTTCTTTCTCATGTCTGGAAATCAAGTTGATATGGGCACACACAACAGTTTTGGTTTTATTTAGTGATCTACTTAAATCCCTATTATCTCCTTTGCTCTGGAAATTGATTTGGCTTGATTATGACTGTGTATCACTGCAGATGGGAGGACTTGCCTCCATTGCTAAAGCCACAGATGGACTGCATAGGCTTTGCCTACAAAGGGAAACTTCATGTTTTGAGTGATCAGGTAGGCCTGACAGATGTGAACACATCTCAGGTTTTCGATCCAAATAGTAAAACATGGTGCACAGTGGAAGATGTCTGGCCCTTCTCCAGAGCGATGCAATTTGCTGTTCAGGTGATGAGTGATGATCGAGTTTATACCGTTGTTGATTGGGGCGAAAGCTTGATTAAAACAAGGGACCATGAAGGAGGAGAATGGTACAATGTTGGTTCGGTTCCTTCAGTTGTTCTTCCTGATCACAGTAGGGTATTGGAGGCCTTCAATTATGGTTTTGCTGCTCTAAGGGGTGAGTTGTATGTTTTAGGTGGAAAGGTTCTCAAATGGGAAGAAGCAGGAGCTGGTAGGTTTGACATAGTGAGATTGGGTTTAGTTAGAGTCTGTAATCCTGTTATTAAACCTATAAAATGGAGAGAAACTAAGCGCATGTATGGCACAGCGTGCGGCGCTATACTAGGCTGTGCATCTCTGGAGGATCAGCGTCCACTGTGATCAACATTTGTTTAATATTGCTTCATATATTTGTCATCTTGATAACGTACTTGAGACATTTGTATGAGACGATTCATCCACTTCACGCCTTTCTTTCTATAAACCCACTTGGGAATTTTCAGAAGGTAGGAAAGGTGGATCACAGATAACCTGATTCCAGGTCAGATCGAGGTTTACGCTCTTGGAGAAAGAGAATAGAGTATTTTAGCTATGATCTAGAGTGCAACAAGAGCCTTAATTCTTCGGTATGCTATGTGGATATCATTAAGTATTCATCAAAAAGTAGATTGCAAAGATATAGAAACATAGTTCTTAACTTAATCTACAACCCTCTCCGTCGAGGGCATTTACAGAGTCTGCAATGCACGTAGGGGTCATCCATGCAGAGCAGAGTGGTTGAAAGCTGGAACTTCAGTGACACAGATTCAAAGTCCACTTCAATTTGTTCCAAGTTCAAATTAGTTCATGTAAACTAAAGTTGATAGTCAACTTGTGCATGGCTGAGCGCAACGACTCAGCAGTACCAGAATAATATACGTATCCTGACAAAAATGTATGAATAACTTAAAGTTTCGGAATGAAGAAAGGAAGTTGAACCGAAACAATTTGAGAAAAGGAAAGCAAAAACTCACTTGGAAAAATCAAAACTTGATGGTTGTATCTTTCTCTATAGATTCGAGCTTGGAGCCGTTAAACCAGAAGTTCAGCCTTGTAAACTATCGTAATACTGATACGTTACAAGTATTCTTCGTCTTCCACTTGTTCATGAATAAGCTCTGAGCTAAATGCTTTCTTTGTTTTTTCCAATTCAACATGAGCTCTTCGTGCTTTTCTTTCTGCACCAACAGTATTCTTGTGTTCTACTACTATGTGCGGTACCAGCACAGTCACACTACTAACGTCGCATCCATAGATGTTCGTGATCGAAATTTTTTTCCTTACCCTCAGAGAGAATGTAACTCTTTGATTCTACCTTGAAATTCAGGGTCATTACAGTTCAAAGAAGTTCCCGTTTGACCTTCAACTATTGACATCCATGTATTTGGAAGCAATCACCTTGGCGGTCCAATGTAGCACCCTCCTATTCAAAGAAACGACCTTTGGGGTTAGCGAGGTCCTTTGTTGAATCTGAAGTGGAGCTGTAGAAGGATCAACTAGTGGGTTTAATTTTCCAAGTCCAAATTCTTAATGAAATAAAGATCAGTTAGCCCGGTTAAGGTATGCTCTTTAGCGGCGTGGTGTATTGGCTCTTTGCAACCTCCGGTTGGCTTGTTGTTGCCGGTCACAACCTTGAATATGGGTATTTTGAGGTTTTAGCTTATGCTTTGCTTTGCTCATAATACAGGGAAGAGACTCAAATACTGGGGGGGAGAGACAAGAGTTGGAAAAGAAAGAGTTTTTTTTTGTCTTGAAGCTTGTTGGCTCCATTAGTTTCCTGAAACGTAATAAGGTATTCAACATTATTCCTTTCCTGTCCTCTTCCTTTCGTTTACAGGATTTTGCTTTCTTGCTTTGTCATGGCTTCTATTGAGGCTTTCCTCTCTTTTATTTTTCTCGGAAGCTTTGTGGAATCTGAAAATAATTGAAAGATTATAGCATATCAACATTGGTTTGAAGCAGCAAGTTTTTGTTTGGATTAACAAAGGAACGAAAAAGAGGAATTCCTTAAATTCAAGGAATTGTTGGTTTTATCTCTAGGTTAAGTTCTACTTTTGTTAGGTAATCAACAGATCATTCCAATTGGCAATCTGCTTCCAAGCGTCGACATTCTGTTAATATAATTTCATGCGAACCCTATTGTTGAATTTAATGCTATAGAGTTCTGTATATAGTTGCGTGTATTAATTAGAAAGCTTTGAATTGTTTCTCTATGTCAATATCCCAAGCTTGACAATGCTTATAAGTGTAAGGGATTTTTATTTTTTCTTTGCAAACAGTACTCTAGCAATGGAAGATGAAAACTTGAATTCACAAATCCCTGTTAAAGAAATGGGACGGAAGAAAAACGATGCAAGCCTTCATCCCCTTTATAGTCAGTTGATTGCCAAGATACATACCTTTAGTGATTCATCAATTTAAGGTTACTGGTCATTAATTGCTGTTGTACATGAAATTCATGGAGGCCTACTTCTGAAGACGAGAAAGTTCGAGCAAATTGATAAGCCAATAAGTAATCCAGTGCTCCAAGAAGCAGAAGTTCATGACAGGTTGGTACTGGTCTTATGAAATTGTTTTCTTCTACGAGACATTTTCTGTTATCTGATTTAACTTCCTCTTTGCATCTGGTGCAGAAGTACATGAGAAGCATCTTGAAGCCTGGATTATTAATGATTGACCTCTGTGAGACCATAAGCTAATATCAGAAAATAATTTGCAAGCAGGGATTGCTGCTCTCCTAACTGGTGAAGTCAACTTGATCTTGTAGGGTTTTATGTATTCCAAATCTTTGGATTTGCTCTCTCTTTAATTGGAAACTTGTTCTTGTTGTCAGGGTTGCTGCACAATGGACCCAAATAGTGGAAATAAAACTGTGCTTCAATATGATGAATTGATAAAGTTGGATCTGGGACCCAATGATAGCTGCTCCTTGAGCAAAAATTTCAATTTGTTGATTGAATTTTTAGGAAATATACTGGTATAGTTTCCAGTTGGAGAACTTATTGGAAATGGATGATCGTTCTATTCATAGGTTATATTGTGGACTGTGCTTTCACGGTGGCATTCAATCCTATGTTTGATCCACTGCTTGAAGCTTCACCTGAGGCAACTAATACGGTCATCAAGGTGTTGAACTTTTAATCCTCATTAGGTAATTGCTTATTAGATAAAAATTGTTGCTTGCATAAATGCTTAATTGACCTGACCAGTTTGAGGAATTCTGGGTGATGATGAGGCTCACTTTTTATGTCTTCTAAGAATTTGTTGCATCATCTGGCTCTAGTTTTCTCTAGGAGTTCAATGCTCTTTTTTCTTTTTTTTTAAAATGGTATTAGCTAGGAGATCTCTCAAGTAGGATTAGATTATGAAGTATAATGAAACCGATTTGTATATATACATATAATTGCATGTTATCATTCTTATTGCTTTTTGGACTTGATATACCAGAATCTTGAATAATTGATTCCTACTTCACTGTGCTGCATAGCTGGTACACTGTTCTCATGATTATGAACGTTGCTATGTATCAACCTCTTTTCTCCAGCATATTCGTTTTGAAAAGTAGCATTTTCAAGCATCTGGTATATTTGCTTCTTTTGAATTTTCTCTTGATAGCATCACCCATGTGCGAATTACCCTTTGTTCTTTGCAGATGTTCACATGGTTAATTGACTTCTTGTTCCTTTTGCAGTTAAAGGTATCTGGAAACTTGAATGGACACCGCATTGGGAGCTGACTTGCATGTGTTAAGTACATAGCTAGCATTCCAATCTACGGTCCATCGGAGCGAAGGGTTAGGCGGTTATGGTTACAGCTCCCCGGCTGAATCCACGATCCATGCTGGAAAATCTGTTCCTTTGGTTAAAGGTGGAGAGTGGACAAAAATGGAGGATGGCTGATTCTAATCAATTTTTTTTTTGCAATTGAAACATTTGAATCATCAGGTACTGATTCTATTCAAACTTGCTGTGCAGAGATGGCTGCTGATGAGCAGTATGATCTAGAATGTGCTTAGTTGCTTATTTTTCTGTTTAGGAAAGGGATGGATGAGGAAAGATCTAAAATGCAGCCATCATATGGAAAATTTTGATGCTGGCCATGTCCCGCTGAGTTTGCCAAGAGCGAAGCAACTGCTAGCAACAATCAACAAAAACTTCTCCACATTGCTCTTTTTGTAGATGTTTTTTAGATCTATCAGGACAAACAAAATATTTAATGGCATTAAAGAACTTGTGCAATCCTGGCATCATTCAGGTACATCAAAAACTCACCTTAATCTTGCATTAATTTTCTATATAACTTCCCATAAAGATGTCAATATATTTGATGGAATAAATAAAATGTTCTGTTATCTATTCAACATTAAATCTTGAACACTCTTAAATGGTTCTGTCTAATCAAATAAGGGATGAGACTGCTCCGAATGTTTGAACTAATCATAAATAATCGGCTTCATTGGTACCTCCTTTCTTTTTTCAGTTTGCCACTCTGCAAACTAAGCGAATGAAGATAAATTAAACCTGATGTCAAGGATATTCTTCATCTGTTGTCAGATGCTGGTTGAGTTATTTATCGGTCAAAAATGTAGCTTGATCAATGGCTATACTATGGCAATGAACTTCATCCTTGTGCCTTTCTGTTAATCACAATAATTCCTTCATTTGTTTTAGAGCAGCCATGTCCTCCTCTCTGTGATGCTCAGGGCAGCTAAGTATCCCAATTCAAGCATGCTATCACTACGACCAACCTGCAAATAGGTTATATCAAGAGGAGATGGCTAATAAGGTGTTGATGGCTGTTTTCAGTTTATGTAATAGATTAGAACACTGCCTATAATCCAAATGCTTCTTTCCTGCTTAAATCTTGTTGAATACTTAGGCTTGTGCAATGGCTACAAGCAAAACCTTTTTTCACCTCAGTAAACGGGAGCAAGAATTCCAACCTCCACTCAACTAAGGCATGTTGTCCAAAGTGCACCATTTTTATAATCATGCTCCTTGCCAAGTCTGTACAGAGGCTGAGTGGAACACAATTTGTCAAGCGTAATAAGTCTTGCCCATTAAGGAAGAGTTTTTAATTCATGTTTCTAATGGAAGCTGGACTAAGTTCCTAGTTGTTTGGAAGAAGCAACAGGTGAGCAGCAAAGGTGGAAAAAGGTTTCATGTTCTCTTGATAATTTGTTATCAAATACGTTGTTTAGTTAATTAACAGGAAATTAAATTGTCATTCGAAACGTATATTCAAGTGAAAATCACTTAAACAAACGATAAAAAAATGAATTTTTACAGAGTCGATATTTGTTGAGAGAAAAATAAACTTTTTTTCTATTTTTTTTCTTAAAGGTATTTATCTATTCCTACATCCTCGATACTATTCAGCGAAACACCGGTTTCCAATCCCACTTGAAACTGGTAAGTTGTCTTCATTGGTTCTCTTTCTAGCGATGGCAACTGCAACCACCACTGTGGCAGCTGCGGCGGCGGCCGTTAAGATGATGAGGAAAGGTAGTGTAGTGAGTATGAATGTCCAAAGGATTCGAACTCATCTGGGTATCGCCATTTGTTCCTATCAACATCGAATTCACCAACCTCAACAATCTCTTCTTTTCGTTTCTAACTATAATCCTAATACACGAAATGGAAGGTACGACAATTGTGGTTTCACTTGCTATTGCACAGCAACTGGTCCACCACAAGCATCAACGCCGCCGGAAGCTGAGTTGTCGGATTCCGGTGAAGGTGGTGAAGATGAGAAAGAGAAGTTGAAAAAAATTGCCAACTTGCTTGATATAAGAGTTGGTAAGATAATAAAAGCTTGGAGACACGAGGAGGCTGATTCCCTTTACGTGGAGGAGGTTGATGTTGGTGAAGCTGAGCCTCGTGTAATATGTAGTGGCCTTGTTAAGTATGTTCCTATCGAACAATTACAGGTTGGTTTTCTCTGTTTCTCAATGATGTGATGTTGCGTTTCTATGTTTGTTATTTGGATAAAGATGTGATCTTTTTTTGAAAAAACCCAGGACAGGAAAGTGGTTGTGTTGGCTAATTTGAAGCCTAGGAACATGCGTGGAGTGAAGTCAAGTGGAATGTTAATGGCTGCTTCTGATAGTTCACATGAAAATGTGGAGCTTCTTGAGCCTCCTGAAGATTCAGTTCCTGGGGACAGGGTCTGGTTCGGTTCCATTGATGTTGATCAAAATCTTCCTTCACCTGCCCCTCCGAACCAGGTTAATTTTCCCATTTCAACTCTTTCGTTTTACTAAAATCTACAAGGTTCAAATTGTTTGTTTACTTTCTAAATTATTGTTTATACACATATACATGAAAATGTGGGACTAGAAATCAAAGTAGGAAGCACATGACTCTATTTAAAATGCGTGTTGATACTGTATGTTGTTTTAGTCTTCTATGACTTTAAAAGTGAACTAAGGCAATCTGTGGCCTGAAAAGTATTGGTGTTGGTTCATTCCTCTTGTATGACTTCACATGAACTGGAGGACCATCTCCCCTGAAAGAAGTTTGATAATTTCATTTCATTCCTCTTGTATGACTTCACATGAACTGGAGGAATCTCTCCCCTGAAAGAAGTTTGATAATGGATTCATTCTTCCAAAGATAGGTGTACAGAATAATAGTGTTATAAAAGCCCTGAGGAAGCCCTTGTTTTATTGTCTCTCATCAAACATTCTAAGCACACTGGTCACCAGCCTATAATATCTTGCTTTACCTTAAAAACTCTGCCTTTTTTCACCTCCAACACGAACCACTATTTCTCGGATTAAGATATCAGAGACACAAGTAAAAAAGGTTGTTATCACAGCCAAAGGACCAATGTCTATTAAATTATTTCATTGATTCTTGTTATTCTGGATTGGTGTTCTGTGTTTAATCTGCAGATTCAGAAGAAAAAGATATGGGAATCAGTGCAGCCGCATCTGAAAACAGATGATTCATGTGTTGCTATGCTTGAGGATCATATAATGCATACATCTTCTGGTGTTGTGGTATGCAGATCTTTGAAGAATGCCAGCATCTCTTGATCTTGCTATTAACTCGATATTACTTCGGCCTTTGTTAGGTTTTTTGGTGCTTGCTAATTTGTATCGCAACTGCAATTTGTAATTCCTTCTTCCTCTTTGCATAACTCGAGAAAAATTTGATCGGCATGTGCTGCTAAAACTTAGGAATAATATTCTTTTTACTTGATTTCCAGGAGATTATGGTACTCTTCATGGTACTTCACATGTATTAGCTCAGCTTGCATAAGGCATTACTCTAAAATGCAATATAGCCACCAGCATTCAAGAACGTTTAGATAAGCCTCTAATGTACAAAAAATTGGCAATTTGAGTCATTGACCTTTATTTTGATGGAGAAAGTGTTTACAACATTATAAAAATGTTGAAATAAGGGTGATTGGTCACTTTTGAACAAATTATTTGCTTTTAGAAAGTTGGGTGTACTTGTTTGGGAGTAATTGAAAGAAAGTATGAGTATGGAATAAAATCTCATATTTGGTATCAACCTATCATTCCTCTGAAAAGCATGAGATTCATTATTGACAATATTCTATTCTCATTTCTTACTATATTTATTCATATTTTTATTCTCATTGTCCTCTTTGAATCAAATATTCCCTAAGGCCCCGTTTGGTTGGCACGGATTGTTGCCAAGAAAAGTAATATTTTTATTAAAATTTAAATTATTACGTTTGGTTCGTTTTTTTGATTAGTTAGGAAAGTAAAAACTTTCATAATTTAAGGAAAGTAGTGATATTTTACTTACATTTTAAATCTCAACACCTTCTTGGTATTTAGATTACTTTTTTTCAGGAATTTAATCTAAAAAATACACTAGACAATTTAACATTTCCTTTTTTCTCAATTTTGCGACTTTAAAATATATAAATTTTAAATAAATTTTGATTTAATAATTAAAATATATAAAATAAATATTAGTTTATAAATAATAATTTTTAAAT